>JAOTQE010054315.1:0-20254 GCA_025631205.1 Nesometra sesokonis
TATTACTATTATTACTATTATTACTATTATTACTATTATTACTATTATTACTATTATTACTATTATTACTATTATTATGATTAAACAATTTTGCCAAAGCACCAATTTACTGTATGTGACGATAGAAAGAGCGCACTATGGGCGTCCTATTTTTCGAAGTATTACAGTAACAAGATGTTGTGGAATACAGTTTACTTTAAAATGAATAGGCCTATGTTTAATTTTGTTTTTATAAGCTTTAATACAGTAGGTCGTTTTATTTACTAACAGTTTCCTTACTGTTTTTTATTTACTCGGATTCATTTGTTTTTCACATTGTTGTTCTTGATGAGTAATGATGAAGTTTGGGAACGCAGGTGTACCGGTATTTTAAAATGAATGCGTTTAATAATGTGTTGGTATAATCTATTTAGTTAATACAGTATATAGATAATTTTATATACTAGCTGGCCTACTGTTTATGTTTTATTTGCCAAGAAGCATTGCTATGGACCTTGGCTATCTGTTATTTAATTTTCGTAAAAATATGATTTGTTTTTCAATAGTAATGATATAAATGAAGTAGTTAACTACTGTAGGCCTATATGGCTCTGAGTAACTTATTTTGAATAACTAATACAACATAGAAATTAGTACTGTATTTGCAAAACTAATAATTTTACAGATCGTTAGTTCAAATATTTTAGTATCATTGTTCTATTTGCTATTCTGGATAATGCGCTGTTTCCCCATTTCATAAACTAACATTTATAAATGATGGTTATCACCCAGTGTATATGGCAAAAAAATATAATGTAGCCTGTAGAGTAATATTTGACTGTTAATTAATTTAAACGATGTCGGGTTATCACCTGGTATAACATTAAAATGTCTCCTAATTTACATAGAGGCCTGGCTTGTGTTTTAAAAATTTAGCGAAAAATTACCAAAATTATCATAGCATTAATAATTCAAAGTTTAATTATTTAAAAGCATTACGACTGCAGTATAACGTCAATAAAAGACATACATCATCATCACGTCATCGTCTTTTTTAGTGGGGAGGTTTCGCAAATTTGCGATAACGAAAACGGATACGTCACACTTAATTTTGTTTCCACCATGGAGGTAGTAAAGGATTCTCCATGCTTCCACCTACGAATCTTTGATGATCGTCCTAAAATATTGACAAACTTTGACAGATGATTCAAGTTGTTCTATTCAAACATTACAAGAATTTATGACTTATCCGTTTTCGTATTCGTATTTTGTAAACTTTCAAAACTTCACTAATACCGTAAAACTTCGAAAATAAGCCCAGTTGGCTTAATCTCGAATGAAGCCCGTTTCAAAATTACACACCCTCTTGAGCTTGCTAAAGTAATCACAAAAAACTACCTCGCAAATGTAATTTTGAAAAGCTGCTCACTCCTGAACTTGCAACGTAATCTCGAAAAGAACCTATCTCGAAAATAAGCCTATGGGTTTTTTCTAAATAGTAATACTTTAATCAATCACAGAATAATACAAGCAAGCGGTTAAAGCAGTGGAACTGTGAACCATAGCAAAACAGGTTTCGAGGCCCGTTCGCACCTGGTTCTGGTGGTAGAACAAGTCTTCTCGGATAAGTACTACAAAACGGAGGCCCAGTGTATACAACAACTCGTGTGCACTTAAAAGAACCAGTACCTTTTTCAATCAATGACTCTTAGGGGAGAAGGTCATTGAATGCGTGAACATCATGTCCACATGCACCAATGGCAAGTTACGGTAACGTTAACAGGCGCTTTAAACGTTAACGCAATTGATTCAACATTGTTTAATGTCAATATTACGAATGAAACAAGATGACATGTATTTATTTTTAAAGTATGCACTTCCTAATCTGAAATTAATTAGTGAACATTTTGATTCTAGTACAGTAATAGTACTGTGTTTTTGTCAATTCATATCAATAACCGCAAAGCATTTCCTTCACTCGAACCAATATTACTTCCTCCGCGAAACTATTCGTTAATCATTGGCGATCCAGAAAAGTGTTAACTTGAAGTCATCTCTTTCAAAATGTGTTTATTTCTTTGTTGCGAGGGAATATAAACGTTTTCACTCACTCTACGTTTCGTGTTTCCAACACGCTCTTTCAACATCGTCTGACACTCTCTAGAGAATGTGTTGGAACCATGGAACGTAGGATGAGTCCAAAGGTTATTTTTTTCTTTCACAATTAAAAAAATATCTACTGTAATTAAAATTGTTAATACTGTTGCCATTAGTCGGATAATTCAAATTCCTGACCACCCTCTTTACTCCATTTTCCTTTACGGTGCCGAAACGTACTTTACATCGTCACCTTAGCTTTCTAAACTTTCCCATATAAAACTGATCGTTTCCAATTCAAATAAGCAAGAAAATAAGAATTGTACTATTTCTCATTGCATTGCATTTCCAATATGGGTTAAATGTGTTTTTGGAATAATCAGTTTCAAACAATAATTAATACGTAAGAAAGTGTAATGCATACTCCAAGCAATGATGACATAATTTATGTCGAAATATTGAATCCTGTCACAATGGCGTGTATCTCATTGCTTGGAGTATGCATTATACTTTCTTACTTGAAGTTGATTAGTGGAACATTCGGATAATTAATACATGGTAATAACATTCGAAACTGAACTGATTTTTTTTTAATATTGTGCCTTTCCCTTTATTCTTCGATACAAGACCACTTTCAGTCTGGAATAAGATGTTGTGAACCTTAGTAAAATATAATTGGCGAGCATCATTCCTATACTCCTTCTTTATAAATATAATTGTATTATGTAAAGGTAAATTATGAAGAAGTTGTAATGCTATAGAGAGCTGGTCCTCTGACAGAAGGTTTTATTAAAAGCTATAGCGCATAGGAATATTATCTCGTGTGTTTTATTTGATTATTAAAGATGCAATATAGTCATTGTAACAATTCTTGTTCTCTGTATATAACATGAACAGGTCAAAAGTCCCCATAGCTAGTTTATAATACAAAAAGTATTTTTCCAAAAATATTGATGTATTGTTTTAACACAACAGGAGGAGGTTTGAGTCAAACAAATTGCAAAGGTTTGTTTGTTTTTTGTTTTGTTTTTTTTTTTTTTTTGCTGATTCTGGATTATGTAGTACTGAATGACATATGGAAAATGTTTTAACCCAGAACCCACCTGATTTGCATAAATATACAAATTACCTACCACTATTACAAAAAAAATATTTTGTTGGAATTTGTCTGTACTTAGTCACATTCAATTTTTTCATAAATAAAGTGTTCTAATTATGTTTTAATGGACAGATCATCACATTTTTTAATTAAAATTATGCATATAATTAAAGTTAATTATGCAAATGAGCTACCGCCATTACGAAATCTCATTTTCTGGTTTATGTCTAGACCTAGTCATTCAATTTTTCTAAACAAAGTGTTTAAACCAATGTTTTCATGATCGGAGATTATTATTTTCATATTGTTGAATTACAATTATGCATATAATTAATACTGATTATGCAAATGAGCCACCACGTTTTCAAAAAACACCAATTTTCTGCCATATATATGTTAGTAGAGTAGATATTGCTCAGAAAGGATGTGAAATAAAACCTCTCATCTCCCAGTACTGTAAAGAGAAACCGTGCAACTGTGGTACAACATGATTGAAAGACGATACAGAAGAAAGACACCTTGAGCGAATCAAACGCAAGACAGGAGCATATCCAGGAATCGGAAGTATGATGAAACGCTTCTGATATTTACTGAACTTAGAATTTTATCCTCGGAAGGGAGGTGGGGCAGAGGGCTAGTTTCCTCTAAAGGGGTGCTCGATGCAACTCTTCATATTTATATAATAATTTGTATTCTAGCTCTCTCGAGTTCCCCAAGCACCTCTCTGGATAAACCACTGCAAGAAGTGAGTTCAAAAGACTGTTTCATTTTTTTTCTCCTAATTTATTAAATAGAAGGTTTCACGCATTATTTTCTTTTGGAAGAAATAGTTTTCTTTAATTAATGATACAGATTTACTTAATGAAGAATTAATTTATTTTCTTTACTGAAGTTTTTTTAATTCAACAGGCGTTTTCTTTCATCTGATTAAGATAAAATAAAGCAATGAAGTTGAAGTTAGATAATGAGAACACAACAGTCTTGTGTTTGACATGCCTGAAATTCAATGCAAAAATAGAAAAAAATAAAGAACAGATGTAAACCAATAAACAGATATATAAATTGATTAATTAATATTTTTTTTAAAAAGAACGTAGATATTATACGTAAGTATTAAATGGATAAATATATAGACTGATAATAGAGTTATAAATAAACGAAAAATCAGTAAATAAATCAACAAACAAAACAAATTAAAAAATAACATTGATTATTGGAGTCCATGCTTAAACAGTAAATCAAATCATGACCGAATATCACAATTCTAAGACGATATAGTACAGCATAAGGTTTGTTTTGGGTTTCTGAGAAATGATTTTAAAGAAAAACAGCAACAAGAATTTGGGGAGGGCGATTTTTCATCAGTGAGGGCCTGTGTTTATTATATATTTGTTTTTGTAATGATAGGACATACATACGCAGATATCACCGAAGCAACTAACTCTCTGACCGATCGCATAGAGGCCTCTTGCATTATGCGCTATAAAAATCTACAAATAAACTTATTAATATTTTGTTGGAAATAGTGCTGTGGATTGGAATATGAATATGTGTTTTAGATCGAGTGGGGTAGGCCTAATTGTGAATAGAGTAATTAGAAATAAACATGCTGCATAAATGATTAGGAAGGAGAGAATGCACTGCGGAGAACATAAATTTACTTTGCTGACAAGATTTATGTCGGAAATTTAATTTAGAAAATAAAAGAGGTGGTGGTGGAGCACCAGCAATGATCCTGATAGCCTTCTTTTGCGCAATTTGGAGTTTGTTGATATTACATAGCCCAGACAATATTACAATAGCTCAGATAAGGAAGGATAAGGGAACAGAAAATGAAGGATGTTAAGCCGGGCACTCACTCGTCGTGCGATGGTCGTACAACGGTCGCACGACTAAACTGTCGCTCCTATGTGTTTGTTGCCAGACGCGATGACAGTCTTCTATTTCGTCGGCTGACGGTTTTTTGTGATTTCCCTATTGAATCACTAAAAAAAACCGTCAGCCGACGAATAGAATACTCTCATCCCGTCTTGCAACCACGTACACAGGGAGCGACGATTTATTCGGGCTACCGTCGTATGAACGTCGCCCGACGCAGTGAGTGCCCGGCCTCACTGTGTATAAACGGAAAGGCTATACCTTTCCGAATGATACCAAGGTTTTTTATAATTTTTTTCCCGTGATATATTGTTATCTAATGTGAATTTCTTAAAAAAAGAAATTGGTAAAAAGGGAATGACAATGTTAAAATTCTGGTGGGTTAAAATATTTAGGCGTTTTAATCTTTGAGTTGTCACAAAGAGGATGAATGTTCGCAGCGAAGTTTTTGGATATGAGAATTAGGTTGAAATTAACAGTATCAATAATGATCGGAAAATGGTGGTTGGGTGCTTGGTAATACAAGAATCCCCTCTCCCAGGTAATTAAAATTTGTTCAGTTCTTTGTATTTTTTTTATTAGCACGTTTTTTATATTCATTGGCAACCAAATATTGCCATGAGATAGGATGGGTTCTGGAACGCGACTGCATAGCGGCTGATCGGTTGACCCTCTAGGTCTATACTCCGTGTATATATGATTTTAAATAAAAACAAAAGAAAAAGCTCTATGATCACGTTCTGTAAAATGTATAACAAATCTATACTTATTTTATTGCCACATTAACCACATAGAGACGTCGCGCGTAATAATAAGAAACGCGTTTCTAATACGCGCGTAATACATGGGAAAACGCAGTTTGTTATACGCGCTTCCGTTACCAAATGCCTACATGTGACAGGGTTCCGTTGCCAAGGGTTCTACAGTAGCTATAAACACACACTTTCTACAAATCAACAAGCTTTCTAATTTTCTCTCGTAATAATTGTATTTAAATACGTATTTCCCTGTAAAACTGAAGTTACATTTTTTAAATTTCATCATGATAAAGCCAGGTATGTATTATTCTTTCATGTTTATAAGGTCACTAGATATTGTTTTACAATATATGGAACGTTTTTATTGCCACATATTTACAACTGGACGGGATTGACTAGGGTGCGGATTATGTATATCACCATAGTAACAGGCCTAGCATAGCATTAATGACAAGACATTAAGTCTAACTTCTTATTCTAAGGTGATTCATGAACATATTTTGTCGCTGGCGGACCATCGCCATCACTGCCACAATCATCAACATCACCACCACCACCACCACCATAATCATTGTCGTCGTCTTCGTCGTCGTCATCATCATCATCATCATCATCAGCACCACCACTACCATCATCGTCGTCGACATCATCATCAACATCATCATCATCATCATCGTCGTCGTCACCACCACCACCACCACCATCATCATCATCATCGTCATCATCATCATCACCATCATCCTCATCATCATCATCATCACCATCATTATCATCATCATCATCATCATCATTATCATAATCATCATCATCGTCCATCGTCGTCGTCATCATCATCCTCATCATTGGGTGATGTCTTCACAGTTGCCACACAGTATATTGAAATAGTATATCCAACATCTTTTTCTGTATGAGAAATAGTTTGGGTCTTCGCCCTTAATGCTATAGGGATAATGACGATGTAGCTACGGTTATTGGTTTTGAATAACCGTTAGCAAAAAAGAAACAATGTAGTCTCTATTGATTTTTCAAATAGCTACAAAAATGTAACTTCATAAATGGAATATTGCGAAGGTTTTATTTTAATGTTCTTTTCCAGATTTATCAGATCATAAGGCCGACTCTTGGAAACCACCTCCGATTGAAATTCCTCTTTCGGCCTCACTTGCTCGATATCTGGACAACGACCCAAGACCTTTTTGGTATTATAGAAATTGTCCAAAAATTGACCGAGTCAAAGGTCGGTGCCGATGCAGAAGCAGCAAAGTAGTCCGACATCGCGCATGTAGTGAGATGTGTATCAAGTGCGTGTGGATAACAGAAGGATACCGGAACTACGCAAACGAGTCCGTGTATGATATCGGGCGTTCAATATCCAATAGGGACACAATCAGTGCCTTCGTCGCGGCGAATAAAGAAGTCCATAGCGACAGAGGCAACGAGGAAGGCGTCAAAAATGCCTGTATGGATAGTGCGAATGTTCTTGAAGACAACGCGAAAGGCGTGCATATGGATGAAGGCAATGCCGCCGTTCATGCGGATGGCGCCAAAGGGATCAATGGGGATGGCGCCAGAGAAGTTCATAGCATTGACCCAAGCGAAGAACAAGAATCCATGGAAATTATCAATGAACTATACCCCTGTATCTCTGAAGATTTTGACAACGAAGATGCGGAGGAAAACAAATATCAACCACTTGAAAATATCCATGATATATACCGTATGCTCTCAGGAGATTTTGAAGACTCTGATGATGAGTGTGAAATCAAAGAAGGCCATAAGGATGATACTAAAGAACAGCCTTTGATAAATATCAATCAGATTTATCGTATGCTCTCCGGAGATTTTGATGACTCAGATGAAGAGGATGACGACGATGCACAAAGTTTCTACTCTGTCGGAAGTTCCGTAAGATCCGAATACAGTTCATGCCATCGCCTACCACCATGCGGTAAGATGCATTTAAATCAGAATATGCCTAATAATACAAAATTACGGTAATGATTATACGACATTGAATGCCTTTGGACTTGACTATTAGATTTAAACGTAATAGAATCCGACAGACATTATACTAAGAAACTGCCTTCTAAATTCGAAACAATTGGATTATTAGATTTAAACGTATTGCAGAACGAAATACATACTGAGAAACTGTCCTCTAAATAGAAGCCAACTGGACTATTAGATTTAAACGTAAGAATCAGACAGACATTATACTAAGAAACTACATTCTAAATTCGAAACAATTGGATTATTAGATTTAAACGTATGGCAGACCGACGGACATTATACTAAGAAACTGCCTTCTAATTAGAAACCAATTTTACTATTAGATTTAAAAGTATTAGAGACCGACCTACAAAACAATGCTTGGGCGCATCTAACAGAGAGAGGCTATTATAGCGTAGATATGAAACACCTAAAAACTAGATCGATAATTATTTGTAACAGGACGTTAGCTTTAGATGAGTTCTCAATAGTGCGCTTTGCCAGTTAGTCGATCGGTTTTTAAAATCTGATTGTTCTATTTGTTTCAAATTTAGCAACCAGTTTCTCAGAAATCGGCCATGCCATTCAGTTGGTATGTCGGTCTCTTTAAAAAGAATCATTCGCTAGAATTTGTTCTTGTTTTATTATTTTATCAGAAGTTACTGAATAATGTAAAAATTACGTTATTTCTAAAATAATATATTATCCTACAAATAAAAAAACATTGTTTCATGTTTAATGCACATAAAAGCGATAAAGCTATTTTTGTGAACCCAACTTTTTCAGATTTTACCAATCTACTTCAAAGGAGAAATGGTTCAATCGTTTCGGAAAATGTCATTCCGCAATTAGAAGTAATTGAACTAGGTATTAATGTGACAGAGGCAGAACGAACTGATGATGACGGACGGAAACAAAAAATTAAGAAGCCGAGGTTCAACTTCTTAAGGAAAAAGCGAGATTACAAGAGCAAGATCGAAGTCGTAACGAGCGAGGAAGACAACAAACTTAAGAAAAAACCAAAACGGGGTATACTTACGCGAATAAAGAAATTGTTTTGTTTGCGCTGAACATTTTTTGACAATTTATGCTTGATTAACACCGACACATTTCTTTACTCGAACATTATACCCGAAAAGTAAAGACATAAAGACTAGTTATTTACCATCATTTTTTTAGAAAGCAGATATAGATAGACATCGGTAAAGTTTCGGAAATCTTAAGTGAGACATAAAACTTTATGGACATCAACATTAGATCCAAAATGGTAATTAGACACCAAAGTTATGGACATCAATTTTATAAAATAATAAGTCATAAACATCAAACTTTGATGGACAAATAAAAAATGGACATCAAACTGAGGCAAAGATGTTATGAACACAAATCTTAGACTGATCATCAAACTTCTACCAAACAACAAAGAAGTTATGAACATGAAATTGGACAAAGAAGTTATGAACATTCATTTGGACAATATACATTTTGGAAATCAAACTTTGACCGAAGATGTCATGGCCATCAAATTGGGCAAATGAGGATGGACTTCAAACGTGACGTGGACAAAGAAATTATGAACATCATAGGAGAAAGAAGTTATTAACATCAAACAAATTGAGCAAATAACATAATATAGACATCTAAATCATGGATATCAAATTGGACAACGTGTTTATGAACCTCAAACCTGGAGGAGAACATTTTCAGATGACATCATTAATGAAGTAACTTTCAGCTAAATGTAAAGTCGGAGAGGTGCTACTATAACATTGATTATAAATATCAGTAAATGATTCCACAAAATAAGAATAAACCTAATTGATCTATTTCGTTTTTGTCTCTGATTAAAAATTAAAAAAAAAAATGATTTCTGTCTTATATTTGTGTTTCTTTATTTTAATTATTATTAGCATTGTCAGAAATAGTTTGTTGGTAATGGTGTTTTTGTAGTTGGAATACAGTACGGTATTGTGTACACATTTAAAGAAGAGAATTAAGAGGTTAAATGACGATTAATTTAGAGATTTGATTGTTACATTTATATATTATATATCTAGTATTTTGTTTTATATTTTATTTTGCATAAATATTGTTTTAATTAATCAAACTAAATTATGAAGATAATTACAAATTATTGAAGTGGTATTTAGTACAAAAATGATATTTATTGACATTATGAAGTGTAAACAGGAAATATGTCTAATATACGTTAGTAAGTACAAAAATTAAATGATTTCGATTACAAGAGGTATTCTTAAGGATGCAATTACCGTGATACAAAAATACATTTTGGATTCAATGTTTTTTTTCAGATATCAAACAGAAATAATTATCAAAAAATGGCCACACAAGGCACTTTGTAGTGTACGTTGCATTATAAATGGCATGAAACCCGTCTTGGAAGTATTCGTATTTAATGGACAATTTTTATGTAAATATGACTTGGAATGTTGGTGTCAATTGTAGGGGCTCTATGTTGATCCACTTCAAATCCGCCAGGTTGTTGAATAAATAAATCAAGCTAACAACACAATATTAATTATCAGTAAGATTAAGTATTATGCCCCATAGCAAACTGAGATACAGTCCTTAGTGAAAAAAAAAGAATTTCTATTTTTTTTTTGTACTTAAGGTAATTGATTATGTAATGATTTATGATCTGTTTTGATCATAAGAATTGGCTGCATCATTTTCTTATAAATGTGTTACCCATTAATGTGTTTTATACTAATCTTAGCCATTATACTTTTTGAATAGACAAAAACGGTGCAGTATATACTGAGTTATTACTATAAAAATGTAATTATATTGCTGTGTAGCCTATTCAATGCTACACTAATTAGGCCTGTAATAAGTATAAGTAAACAATTCTCTCTCCACAGGAGTACTAAATATTTAGGAGCTAGCTCCATTTTTCCACTCGGCACTCTATCTCAGTTTTCTATGCCATTCTTGAATAACCTACCGACCTTAGGCCTCAAACTGCATTAATAGCATAGGCTTAATCAAAATCGTGTTAAAATTTCAATGAAGAGACTTCAACACGGTTAACAAATACAATTCGTCTAGTAGGCCTGCCTGTATTTATAAAATAGGCCTATCTGAAGTTTTCAACTTCCTGAAGTACGGTAAGCCTGTGTGGTCATCTCAGTCCACCTTGACCTTGTAGGCGTTTACGGTGCGGTGTACTTCACCACCGGTACCACGAAGTACGGTGATTTGTTTCCGTCGTCACATCCTCTCCATGACAACGAATTAATATAGGCCTAGGCCTATACAGTAAATTATAGCATAAGGAGACACTAGTTTTTAATTATCTAATTATTTGCGATTTTATCTTCAAATTTGCTCTTATTGGCTCTATTGTTTTATATCAGTTAGCATCGATCGTTGTCGGCCTATTACCATTTTTCCTGCTTTATAGAATGAAAATGCTTAATATTAACAATCTCGCCCCACCTAGCATCTACCGTAGATTGCCAGGATCATTGCTAACGGCAGAATTAATACAGGGCAACTCTCCAGGGGAGACCTTCTCGTTCCAAGACCCCAGTGCGAAATCTTCAAAAATTCCTTTAGTTACAAAGGACCTAGATATTTTAATACACTAGACACTTCAATTAGAAATTCCAATACGTTCTCCAATTTTAAAATTAAACTAAAATCTTTCTTGTTCAACAATGAATCAATTTAATTTTTTTAATTGCTTAAATTTTAAAATTAAATTATTACTGATATTTAATTGTAGATTTATGTATATTTTTTTTGGTAATAATATTTATGTATAGTTTTGTTTATATATGTATATAAGTTTGTATTTTTGAGGGCCCCTCATAATCAGCTCACGCTGGATGGGTCACTCTCGTGAAATATGGTTTAATAAATAAATACATAAATAATCCCAATGGTCTCTTGTTGAGGGTAGACTTTTTGGTAAGGCCAACAATACACCGCCATTCCAGATTTCCTATCTGTTTAAGAAAATAACTGAAAATGATTAAATTGTTTGAGAAAAAAACTATACTATACGATACTACAATAAATATATTGTAAATGAAACGTAAACAATAATCGGGACTCAAACCCGGGTCACCTGTTTGATATGCAGACGCCTGTACCACTCGGCCATTAGGTCTATGTGGCGAGTTTAAGTTTGATCGAAAAGCAACCCTTCTCACACTCAACATCCATGGCCGTAGCCAGAGTTGATAAACAGAGGCGAAGACTGGGGCTCACGTAGGATTCTAGGGACTGGAACCCTCTGTTGGAGGCTAGAGAATGAGTCCTTCTTAAGAAGCCAAATTTTGAAAATTTTAGACGAGGCGACAGCCTCGTCTGCCTCATGCTGGCTAAGGCACACTGACATCGTAAAAATCGCAAAACAATCACGTCTATTTATTCAGGATTTGACAGTTGAGTAGATATTGTCTTTGTTTTCGTCTGCGCATCCTGCAAACCTGTCGGGAGCCTATATGAGACAATTACCACCAGGTACCAATAATTTAATTATATCGAATGTAGGCCTATATAACAATATCATGAGCCTTATTTTACGTCTTGTGTAGTGTATTGACCATTTATTTTACCACGTTAGAGGGCATTACCTAATGTAAAATGTTTCTTAGGTATAATTTCGGATAGGCCATTGATTATTTTTTCTTTTTTAAATCAAACAGGCACTCATTTACAATACTGGTATTATTCATGGATTCAATATTCAACAAGTTGTATTTTTCCATAGGCCTAAATAAAATCATAACACCAGCAATTCAAGTTACATCAGTGTGAAATTACACTGTAAAACCATGAACAAAAAAATGAATACATTGGTAGGTTAAAGTATGTTCTACTATGCCTGTTATTGCTATTATTGAAGTTTTACTGATGTTTAAAATTTGCTATTAAAAACTACCGTTATAACACGAAGATCTTTACAATTTTTTAACAAATTAGTTCCTTTGTTGTAAAATCAAAATTAAACAGATGGATGCTGGCACACGAGTTTCTATAAGTGATGTACTTGGTGGCAAAAGTCTGATTCATGTTTTATTAAAATTTTAGTAATCGTGTAAAAGATGGCATTAGATAGATACTCTTGTCATGATCTCAGTGGCATATCCAGCAGAGTAGGGGGGTGGGGGAGTGCTTAGGGGGTAAGCATATAAATCACATTGAGCCCTCGAGCTCATTTTCCAGGCGAAATGAGCATCACTCACTCCCCCTTCAGGAAAGAAAGTGGGCCTATACCTGGCAGGTAAAAAAAGCAAAAAGGCCTAACATGTGAGAAAGGATATTTTTTGCTTATTAAAATCCCATGGGGTTTGAACACCCCTTCCCCGAATCCTGGATACGCCCTGTTATCTTGTGAACGGATAATTCACAGGTTTTTCATATGATTTCATATGATGCCGGTAGAGATGATTGGGTTATAGGCCTAGGATACCGTAATGAGCTAGGAAAATTGAAATTTCTTAGACCTCTCAACTTTCCTTTATCCTTTTATTACAGTTGCATTATCACATAGTCAACAATACTATAAAAGATACTGACAGACTAACACACATATCTCGTATTTTACCCCAAAAGCTTAAAAAATGGCTAGCTTACTGCAATAGGTCTCAGTGACGAAGACGTGTTATGAAGTTAGCCTCTCAGGAAATGATGATTCACATTTAAAATTGTAGGAAGTACGTATACCTAAACAATTTATGACGTAACTGTGACGTCACATAGTCTAAAAAGCACTAAATATTTACTATTAACACTAAGGAGCACAAGAGGACTAGGCCTACAGTTGAACCTTTCTGTGCGGACACCTCTCGTAAGCGGACACCTCCCATCGGACACCAATTCAAAAACCCGTTTGCTCTTCCTATATAATCAGTGCATTTGGTACCCCTTGTAAGCGGACACCTCCCGTAAGCGGACGCGGACATTTATGTCTTAAAATTTAGATTTTTTGCATGTTAAATTACCTACCATAAGCGGACATCTCGGAAAATTTAGTGATTTTTTTTCTACAACAATTTGATTATATTTTTTTTTACAAAATTTTCCTTTTACTGTAATGGTTGAGATCATATTATTACTGAACCAATATTTAAATTGATGAACAATATTTTAATACAATATAGAATGCGGTGTCTAGAAACTTGAGAGGCCATTCGTGCTGAGAAAGCTGTGAAATTTGAGACATAAGGGCGTTTACATAATATTTCAACTTTGGCCCTCTATCGGCCGAAATGCTCGTAAGCGGACACCTAAGCGCGGAAACTTTTTCCAGACCCGATGGTGTCCGCTTCCGGGAGATTCAACTGTATCACCATGTTATTTTCTGATACAAAATACCAGTTTTTAAGGCCTCAGCAGGGGCGGCGGAACGTTTTTGAATTAGGTGGGGGAGGGAACGAAAGTTAAATTTTTAGAATTCGCTCAGGTACCACCAAGTCCGCTTAAAGTTGGATGAGCAAAAAAAAAAAAAAAAAAAAAAAAAAAAAAGTTCTTGCCTGTAATTTCGTGCTTTCCTGGTACCTAAAGGTGGTTTTCACGCCCACCATATTCATAATTTTACTATAGTTTTGGAGTTCAAAATGTGAATTTTATTGTTGGATTCCCATTTCAGGGGGGACGATCCCCCCCCCTGAGTTGTCACTGGGGAGACGCGTCCCCCTCCCCCTCTTCCGCCGCCCATGGGCCTCAGATACATACAAGTCTCAAATTGATATTATGTTATACTGTAGGATGACCGATTAGTCCTATGTGGCACAACGTCCTCGAAAATTCGAGATGGTTCGAAAAGGCTGCCTGCTCTATTTTTATTTAATGTCATTATTTAAAAGATCCAAAAGTTTCCCTAAAAACACGTGTAATTCAGTTAGAATCTTGATTAAAACACGTGGCACAATAATTGAACACCAAAAGTATATTCCAGAATCCACATAATAAATATTTACAGCTAGACATAGTACCCGACATATTACCAGTCTTCTACCTGCCTGAAGTCAATAAATCGGATAATTAAATAAAACATTCGCTGACCTAATCAAAATTCACAAACCAATTGATTTTCAAAAGTACTATTTTCTGTTACTACAGTGTTATTATTTTTGTCCACACTACAAAACTAATTTCATGCCTTGCTAATTCACAAGCAAGTCTGTTCATGATTGGCGATTAATGACATCATTGATTGAAAGGGAAATGTGATTGGTCGCTAGGCATTACGTTGTGCTAAATTTAGATTGCAATTGCACAATAAAGTGCAAGATTCACGATCGTCCGTCATTGCAAAGAACAACAGCAACGAGGAAGGACCAGGAGAACGAGCTGGAGCCGACAGTAGCCACCGCTGAAAACGCCAAACACACAAACGGTGTGTGTTTGAACAGTACAGGTAAAATTTCATCATTATGTAATATTTTATAGTCATAAAGCAGGTCTCAAATTCACATGAATAATCGTGATGGCTAGGGCCTAAGCGCAAGCTAACCACTGCTACCGGTGGAAGTAAGTGCTTAGTACCGGTTCGAGCATAATGGGCGGAGCGAGGCTTAAACCTAGTTTAGGCCTAGCCTGCTAGAATGCCGTTCTTCCTTTAGAGATTAATGAATTCATATCCTGTTAAAATATTAATATCGCAAAACATAAAAAGGGCCTATGAATAGATAAATTTCGGTTCAAATGAACGAAAAGGAACTATGCACTTAAAAATGAAATCATAACTTGCATTTATGTATAGTCTAAAACATTTAATTAAAATAAAATTTGAATATATTTTGTTTTACCTTACAGGCCTATAGCCCACGGAGAACAACACCCTGTCGGTTGTTACTCACCCCTACGATCAATTAAACTTTATCACGGCGGTTGAAACTACCGAAACATTCCCAATTACGTCAGAATGTATCTCGCTAAAGCAATGTCAGAAGTACGAATCGAAGAATGTGGTTTGTCCAGTAGAAGTGATCGAAAGCCTAGCCCCCTCCAGCACCTTGGAGGAGATGATCTCCTCCTTGGATGTAGTGGAGTGGGTGAAGGCAAACAACTGTGCAGAGCGTTTGGTTCTGCCACACGATGGAGTTTTTAACCAAGGTAAGATAAACATTTACTATACTCGTAGGCCTAACATAGTTACCCATACCATTGACAACCACCAGGAAGTTCTCTATCAATCAAAAAGGGCATTTGGATGTTTATGAGGCAGTTTAGAAATTCAGAATTATTGTACAGTACAGCAGACTCCAAAAGTCGACAATCCACAAAATTCAATTTCATGCTAAGCCAGAATGTATGTAATTATCTAGGTAAAGTTAATTCACTCTGAACTGAACTGTCCAAAAAACTAGACAAAAGTTGACAGTCCTAGGGGTTGTTGGTTTTGGGAGAATCGCCTGTGCTTAAAATTACTATTGTCATTCATTTGGGGTGGAGTCATGTTACTGTTACAGTATATTTTGCATTGGTTAATTGAGATAATATTACTGATAAGGAAACATTTTATACCTCTTTTCTATTGTAACTGTGTTTAACATGTATATAAAATGCCTGTAACTACTTGTTATAATTATCCAAGTTCTAATTATTAACTAAACAGATGATCCCGACCTGTCCACCTGCGGCCCAGCTGTCAGTCTGGCAGAGTCGGACTACCCTCCTGCAACCAGCGAGGACATCAATGAATTGTTCCCAGAACTTGAAGGCTTGCTAGAGCTAAACCCAACAGATTTCGCATTTGACCTTCCCAACAAGGTAGATGAAGTTTCTGACTCGTCCACATATGTCAGTGAGGTTGAGCTTAGCCCAGCAGAGCCTATCAACGGCATGGCACATTTCTTTGATTCCTACATGGACCTATCAGACCTACTCAATTCAATCGCTAATGTAAGTTTTACTATTAATACTAACAAACCAACAATTACAAGTGTACTCTCAACCTTTCCGAAATTAACCACCACATACAGTCAAGTTTATTGATGTATTCATTGGTTTCATGATTTTAGGTTTAAAAAGGGCCGTTTAGTCTTCAAATGGTTGGTGTTGGGAAGGTTGACTGTACAGTGTATCAGATTCAATTTGGAAATTAATTTGAGCAAATTGTATTTAAAATAATGAACTACTTCAACTAAAACTGTTAGTTTAAGAGCAAAGCATTTGGTTTTAGTTTAATCTTTGAAATATTGTTATTACCAAAATTTTGGGGCCAGTTCTTCATTAGTCTCTAAATTTAAGGTTGGATAGAAATACTCTATTGAACTTATTAACAACAAAGACATATTTGTATCTTGTCTGTGTATTATTGACCTAGACTTACCCTGGATAAGTTTATATTTCCATATATGGATTGCATTCATTCATTAGCAGTGATACTATCTAACTCAACCAATGAAAAGCATTGAAAGTAATGTAATAGTTGTGGTGCATTCTGATTGGCTGTAATATTGTGTAGGAAGTTATTGCACAATCATTGCAAATACAGTGTACCACAAGGTACATAGTCTTGCTATTGTAATAATGTATGGATACACTTTGTTGCTGATGCAACCTTTAAGTCAAAGGTCAGCAATTATTGCACCACAGATAGAAATTGTGAATAATATCCTGAACTTGCTGATTTATAAATAAAATAGTGTGAGGAAAGTTAATATTAAGATGAATATGTATGAATGGTAAGTCTATGCATTTGTTTGTCAAGTCAACTCTTCCAAAAACTGACCACCCTTTGGATTGTCCATTTTGTTCAATTTTTTTTTTATTTGTATTGATCTTTGGACTTGGATTAGCTGGAAATTTGCTTTTTCTGGGTTGTCAGCTTTTAGGAGAGATATATATTATAGATTTACCTAATATTATCAATATTCATTGAATTATTTTTTAAAAATTTATTCAACATTTTTAGATAAGTCATTTTTTTT
This sequence comes from Nesometra sesokonis, assembly GCA_025631205.1. Lineage (NCBI taxonomy): Eukaryota > Metazoa > Echinodermata > Crinoidea > Comatulida > Antedonidae > Nesometra > Nesometra sesokonis. Next base: position 17,712 of record JAOTQE010054315.1, read on the forward strand.
TCATAGGAGGAGGTTAGTCCAACTTTTGCAGAAACTGCATCAATTGAAGCCGCAGAAACGACAGAAAACGACATTACAAATATTATTGATGATACGGAGGCCAACTCCTCCCTCGTACCTAATGTCATCTCTCCAGACCATAAACGTGGTCTGAAGCGCCCTCTAAAATCCTCATCTTCTACAGATGACGAGGACACCGAGGAAGATAGCAATTACTCCAAGTACCGCAAAAGACGTGATAAGAACAACGTAGCATCTAAGCGAAGCCGGGAAAATCGCAAGAATAGAGAGAAAGAAATGGAAGAGAAAGCAGAGTTTTTGGTTACTGAAAATGAACGTCTTCGACAAAAAATTGAGGACTTGACCCGACTTGCAGCTGACATGCGTGCCAGACTTGTTTCAAGTATTGCTAAAAAGTAAAATTTCTTTATTACTATTATTATTATTATTATTATTATTATTATTATTATTATTGAATGTAATCTTGTAAACAATTGTTGTTAAAAGCTGTAAATAGTCTTGTAAAATGTAGGTTTTATATGGACAAGGATAAATAGATATAAATTCTATTATTTGTTTAAAATATTTTGAATTATAAAGATGGTCTATAGATTTGAATAGTTAAATAAATTTGGTCATTTTGTCAAGCATTTGTAAGATCTCACCACAAGATGAATTGCAACAAGGTGAGTTAAAATTGAGATAATCATCAAAACAGGGCTGAAGTCAATTTTTTTACAAATTTAGTTTTAATCAGTTATGAGTACTTGTATTTCATTATAATATACAGTACTTTTTTGGGTCTGTTTTAGTGTAGAAAAGTCTCCTTAATGCAGATTTTCTGAGATTTATTTTGAGGCTACTTTATGGGGTTTTTCAAAGCCATATTTCTATCCTGTACCTAAAAACTTCAAATGCTCATATCTTCGGATGTACTTATCCAGTCACATGTACTGCAAAGATTAGATTACAGCTTATAATATGCTCTATTAGAATTTACCCATAACTGAATTTTTTATTTTCCTACCATGCTACTGTATGTGTGTAACAAAAGCTGCTTAGCCAATATCCACTGCTTGCATTACTGAAAGAACAGTATTTTGTCTTGCTACATTGCTGTGTTATACTGGACTTCTTTGTATATTATTTGGTTTGACAATTTTAAAGTATAAATATCATCAATGTAAATATTGACTTCAGTGGATATCAATATGATAAGGATTATTTGTTGTATATAGATGTGTATATTTTATCAAAGAATAAGATCAGGGTTCAGCTTGGTTCTTAAAGTAAACAAACCCTTAAATATGGTTCTATACTTACGAATGCAATGTTCTGTACCTTGTTGTTGACATACTGTACAGCATTTAGTATCAGTGTAATAATACATTATAGTGGACCAACAAAAACCCCACCTTTTACTGAGCTAGACTGATGGTGGTGTAATCATAAATTTTAATTACAAAGCATTTCACAAGATACTTGTAAATACTTAAATAATCTTGTATCGTATATTGATTCTGTTTTAATTAATATATTCCATTGATTAGTACAATTAGTTATCATGAAATTAAATTAATGTTTTGTACATTGTCCTATAAAAAATAAAAACTGTATATACCCTTATTGATTAGTTGTTTATTTTTGTTTTGTCTGATATAGCAAAAACATGATTTGAATATGATGTATCGTTTACCCAGTTGACGGACTGACTGACTGACCAGTTGCTGCATTGACTGATAAACAATATTGTTGTATGTCTAACCATGGAGCTATATCTGACCGTAATTCAGTGCCATACTCCAATTCTTAGATGATATACTTCACTATTGACTAGTATTATAAATTGCATTCCACGTCTCTGTTATGCATAATTGCACTAATTTTTTTCGGTGGATTAATAACATCATAGCCAGGTTTGTTTTCTCAGTAGCATTTTGCTTGGAGGGTGTACAGTACAATAATATGGCGTTTTCGATTTCAAAGTGATGGCGTGCATTAAAGATGCAGCATACCGTAAAGCTAGTAACCAATTCTAACACTCTTAACGGGTGGATGGAGACTTGGAAAGGGGCTAGTATGTTCTGCGTGAAATTTTGGTGTTTAGACATCTGCAAAATGGCTTCAGGGTGTGTTAAGGGATAAATTATTGTATTATCAAGGGCACAGCCAGGGGGTGGGGGTCAGGACCCCTTAAAATTTTGAAAAACAAAAATTATCTTTTTAGTAAAAAATTGATAATGTGAAAAATATAGTTCTGCATGAATTGTAAGCCAGGCATCGCTATTAATGCAGACTAAAACCCAACTTCGCAATCGCTTGTCAACTGTATAAAAGATGACATTCAATGACCAAATTACGGAAATGTGTCTGAAACCAGAATCCACACATATCCTAAAGTGAGTTTATTGGGATGACATATGTATTGGTTTTGTCTTAGATTCTAAATTGGTCGCTTCGCTCGCAAGTCTAAGCTTTGAAAGACAGGCTGATCTAGAAAACGGGAAATTTTGATGGACTCAGCATTTAAAGCGCAAATTTTT
>JAOTQE010054326.1:0-20250 GCA_025631205.1 Nesometra sesokonis
AATATACAATTGAGCTTTAATTTAATACTAAATTAGCCAAATTGCAGACAAGCACCAAAAATCATCACACGTGTTATTACTTGCCTTGCCTATAAAACCCCCAAAGCTTTGGAAATTCAAAGCTTTCCACCCACGTTGGATTTTTTTACCACAACAATGAGCACATTCCCAGTTGAATATTGCTGACGGTGGTAGGTCTAGAATAATTTTAATTTGCAGGGCATAGAAAAAGATCGTGGAAATGAATCACGAATTGTTAGAATGGTAACCCTTTTCTTTTAAAATTAATTTTTTATTTACTTTTTTGAAATTAGGCCTACCTAGGCCTAGGTAGGCTAGGGCCTAGGCCTATATAGGGCCTATTGATTGTTTACAAACTGAGCTGCTTTGATAGAAAAAAAAACGGCTTATTACATTTTTAAACAATGATTTATAAAAACCCTAGCCCTAGGCCAAGCTGGCAAATTATCTTTGTGGTGGTTAGGCTAGGGTGCCCGTATTCCCGCGACTCGCTTCCACCTAAAAATAAAAAGAGGGCCTGACGGGATTCGCTTTGCCTGCAAGCTACTTAATTATTACAGGAACCTTAAATTCTTAAATATTTGGTTAAATTAGTTTATATAATAACAACAACACAAATTTTATTGGTATCAATACCTTACGTTTCAACATTTCTTAATTTTATCATTCGATGTTTTCTTCGTTTATCCGCGCAATATGTAGGCTGCCATTATTTGGCTCGATTACAAAGTTATGCATAGCTTTAGAATTTATATATATAAAAAATATAATGTTTATTGAAAATTCATTTAGAAAAACACATAGCTTCCAATAAATAATTATTTAACTATTTATGATAATATTTTAATTAAAATAACAATTTCTTTTGTTTATATTATTAATTTATAAAGGTCAGTCTACATTTGTAAGTAAAAAAACACGCGAGGCATGGTGGATGGACGGTTCCGGATGGACACAGCGCGCTGCGTGAAAGAGAAGTGTTGAAGAAATAGAGCCTAGCCTGGAGGCCTAGCATAAATTGGCTTTGGTTAGGATAGCTTCATAATTGATTAAGCCTAGATTAGGTTAGTTAATACAACTTTTTTATTTGAGTTTGGAGATTCCAAAATTCACCCCATCCGTCAACCATGATGATCCAGCAAAAATCTTTACATTTTTTTGAGTTCCATCATGATTGATGGATGATCTCAAAACCCAGTCCAATCTATAAAAGAGTTGGCAGGGAGTCTAGGTATGGCTGCCTACTTCTACAGTCTTGTTTTATCATGGTATATGTATGATGTTTTTTAGTGTGAGAATAATTAAAACTAAGTTTAAATAAACTTAAAGCACAGTAAAATGAAGTCAGTGACACTAGCTTGTGGGTATTGGCTGCGTATGTTGGACGCAATTTATACAACCTTCGCAGTTGCTAATTGCGCAGCGCAATTTACAAACCATTACTTGAATTGACCTTAAAAGTCAATCTTATGATTTGTATTTATTATCGATAATTACAGGGGCGGGCCCAGCAGAGGTGGATTAGGAGGTCCGATGCCATCTGGAAAGTTTTTGACTAGAAATTTGTTTTTGTTTTGACGCGGCCAAACTGGCAAAGGTTCAGCCGAACTTCTATTAAGCGGCCACCTCCGGTAAGCGGACACTTTTCCCTGGACCTGAGTGGTCCGCTTAAAGAGGTTCAACTGTACAGCAACTTTCATTAATTAAACACCTCATATGGCCAACTTTTAAGGTCAATTCTTTTGAAGGTTTGTAAATTATGCTGCGCAATTTAGAAACTGCGCAAGTTGTTAAATTGCGCCCAACACGTACATAGTAGAGAGGTGGTTAGAACACTCTGCAGTCATGATGATGAACTGGGTTCAATTCCTGGCGCGCCCAATTCCCTAAAGGCCCCATAAAAATAATTGTTAGTTTATCACCCTATCAAAGCAAAAAAGCTGATGCGGGCGGGAGGGGTTTTTTTTTTTTTTTTAATCGACCTCTGTTGTTGTAGAACCTCACCAGGGGCGGAATTTTTAACCGACCCTGCGTTATTGTAGCATCTCACCATCCAGGGGCGGATCCAGAAATTTCCAAACGGAGGGAGGGATGCAAGCTAGATCTATTTTACAGGAATACCGACTGCGCCAGGGGTGGGTTTGGGAGAGGATGTTCCCCCTCCCATGGAATTTTTTTTTAAATAATTAACTTCTAGACTCTCATACAGAGCATCTTAGAATAGGCTATACTGTAATACAGTCGAAAAAATTGCGTTATTTTATATGCTAAAAAAACCACATTAGAGTCCATCAAAATGTCCCGTTTTCCAAATTAACCTGTTTGGTTCCGAAGTTCAGACTTGCGAGGGAAGCAAGCAATCTAGGCTGGGGATCAGAGAACCTCCATGGGCTCCGGTCGGGGTCCAGGGGTCAAAGGCCCCTAGAAAAATTGTGTTATTTTACATGCTAAAAGACACATTAGAGTGCATAAAAATGACCAATTTTCCAGATCATCCCCGTCCCACAGAAATTTGAAGTAATAAACCTGTAGACGCCCATACGAAGCATCTTGGATTATACGTCGAGACATTTGCGTTCTTATTTTACCAAAAAAGCGGGTCACTTTTAGTGGGCCTTGTTAAGGCCCTTACTTAAATCTGCCCCTGGTATTGTACTGTATTGTAGGCCCCTAGAGTAGTTTTGTACACATCTTTGCGAGCCAGAATCGTTCATCTCAATTTATGTTAAGGAACTCTAAATCATTTCAAGTGAATAAGAAAGAAAAAACAATCATTTGAAAATAATACAATTAGTAAAAGAAAAAAAAAAAATCGGGATTTTCGCAAAAGTGATGCGCGCGGGGGTGATAAACTAATAATTTTTTTTATGGGGCCTAAGGATGGCTCTCACTCAACTGTGAATGGGTATCTGGTTGAAATATAGGCCTACCAGCAGGGGAGGTTAAAAAGGGCAGTGTGCAAAGAACTAACAGCAGTAATTAATATGGTTGAAGGCTCAAAGCCAACCGCTCAGCAAGAAACAAACCGACAAACTTACAGCGACTAGGTTAGTGCACTGGAGACTTCTATAATGTTTTGGTGATGTTTTAAAATTGTTAGAAACTAGACAATACAAATGATTTTTGAAAATTGAATGATCTATAAACTACAGTAACTAAATTTGTATGGATGCCTTGCCCAATACTCATCGAGTCTGTTTTAAAAAATATTGATGATGGAGCACTAACAACTTCCTCAAACAATTCATGCCATTCGTCAATAATCCACTGTGAGAAAATCATCTCTTGATTTAATTTTAAAATCACCAGAAAAAACTTCAAACAAAGCAAAAATATCTTCCACATAAAAATCATGCAAAATTTATAAACATTAATCATCACCGCAGAGTCGTTGATATTTTAAGGTTGGAAGACTAATCATTTGCAGTCAATCTTTATATGTAAAACCCCGTAGTTCAAAGATCAATTTGGTAGATCGACATTAAACAGACTAATCTATTTAGATCTTCAATATACCTTGGTGTCCAATGAGCTTCTAATAGATTCCTCTATGTTCAGTATTGAATATGAGATTATCTTAACCGTCCTTGCATAATTTTTAGAAAGTCATGTGAAGGGACAAATTTTGAGTGCTCCTATGTAAATAACTGCCCATTATTAGCATTCTGTATCACTTAACATGCTTTTCTTCAAGTGCGACATGGCAGAGCTACCAAGTCTCATGCATTCTGCGTGAGATTCATGCCATCTCGCGCATGGCACCCATTTTTCTTATGCATTGGGACCCGACAGATATATTTGTCTTTCAAAATAAAATTAGTCGCTGAATTATCCACCAGATCGCACAATTAAGAGCTCAAAATTGAAAAATTCCCTCCTGTGGGAGGGAGGGGGAAATCCCCCTCCAAAACCCACCCTCTAGCGTGCATGTGCGTACCGAGATACTATGTCATGAAAATCTCGCTCATCATTTTTAACTTTGCATCTTTGGACATGGACTGTTAGTGCGTTGGACACATCCAGTAGAAGAACTAGACTGGTCCTAACTGATATGTACACACCAATTGTAGAGCTGATGTCATCATTAAAGTGGAAGAATGTCGATATAAAAATCATGGCTTTTAAATGCTTGCAGGGTTCTGCACCATCTTATTTATCAAACCAATTTAAATTCATGGACACTCTTCATTCTAAAAATACTAGAAGTCAGTCAACTAATATCCTATTAATTCCTACATGGAACAACCCTCATGAAAAAAGGAAGTTTTCATTACAGAGCCTCAGTGTTATGGAATGAACTTCCTGTTAATATTCGTAAAAAAATTTTATCACTTAATTTGTTACAATTTAAAAATCATTTGTAAATATGTATAATCTATAATTTCTGTTCACTGTAAATATAAATTATATTGTTAACAAATCTGGACCTCTTGGGAGACCAGTATGTATTGTATTGAAAGAGTTTTATCCAGAATAAAGAGAGATTTGTATTGTATTGTGCTGTATTGTATAACTAACTGTTCTACATGTTTTATTAAATATTATATAAAAATATAGGTCAAAAGTCCCTAATTAATACACAAATATTTGAAGCAAGTCCTAAATTAAAATAGGTAACTTCTTGATGTTATTACTGTTAACACAGTTAACCTCTCTGTAAGTAATTACATCCCTAATAAGTGACCACTCACTAAAAGTCTCATTTTTTTTTATTCTGACAGTGCACTTTATACCTCTCATAAGGGACCACATTCTTTATGCAATTGCAACAGTTATAACCTAAAATTTAGACTTCTAATAGTTTACTTCCCATAAACAACCACTTTTGACATTTATTTTTGGAAGAATTAAGTTCTATACAATTTTTACACAAACAGATTATTTTAAACATTTTATTTTTATTTGATCTACAGATTAAACCATTTTTGTGCTTACCATTTGTTCTTATTCTGTCAGTGCAATTTATACCTCTCATAAGGAACCACATTCTTTATGCAATTGCAACAGTTATAACCTAAAATTTAGACTTTTCTAATAGTTTACCTCCCATAAACAACCACCTAGAGATTAAACATTTTTTTTTGCTTACTGCATATTAAATTAATGTAATATAGCTATCAAATTTGTAAAAGTGGGTTATGATTTACTTTTTGAATATTTTTTAACATTTCCTAATTCTGTTAAAAGCCCCCAATCAATCAATATTCTTATAAGCGACCACTTTTGCTTGACCAGGTATGGTCACTTAAAGAGGTTCAGCTATATGCCAATTGTTTTATTTTAATTTGAAACTATCAGCAAAAATAATTTGACAATAGCATTCTTACTAATTCACAACAATTTTCATGAATATTTTCAGAATACAAGAAGACAATTTGGAAGTTCTAATTATGGTAAATATAGTCAATTTTATGTACTGTTGTTTAGTTGATAATTGTTAATTTTGTCAAGTGACCTGATTTTTTCCAGTTAATTTCAAACTAACCATCACTAATATCTTAACAAGTTTTCAGTTCAATGATGGCAAACCCCTTAATTTTGCAGTCCTTTATTTTCTCAGTCTTGTACAAAAAAAAGAACTTTGCCACCATTAATTTTTGAAATGTTATTCCTTTTTAAATTGTTTAAAACAATCTTATTCCACCATTATGGTTTCTTCCTTATCTACTGCTGTTCCTATCTATCAGCAATGATTGACAATATAAAATATTTGTTTGCAGTATTCTGTATGGAATTCATATTCTCGACTTTAATACTATCACAAGATATGATTTTTACGAGCTTATAATTTTCACGAAAAATTATTATGTTTTACCATGAAAATTAAGGGCTTTTTAATGATTTAGAGTTAATTTATTATTTGTGTAATACATGAAGTGTATACTTCCAGTCACCTCCTCTAAATATAAGAAACTGTTTAATGAACTAAATATCATTGTAATTAAATTTGTTAAATCACTTCCTATTTTTCAGGCTTCTAATGGTCGAGGGGATGCCCCTCTATTGGACTCAACACTGCTCATGAAAACTAAGCAACAAATGTAAGCCTTTCATAGCTAAGCTTTATGGACCATTTTAAAATGTATCCCACTGCAGTTACTGCAGTAATTCAGTTACAACAGTATTAGGAACCATGTAAAAATTATTCTGCTGCAGTTACTGCAGTAATTCAGTTACAACAATATTAGGGACTATGTCAAAATTATCCTGCTGCAGTTACGGAAGTAATCCAGTTACAACAGTATTAGAGACCATGTCAAAATTATCCTGCTGTAGTTACTGCAGTAATTCAGTTACAACAGTATTAAAGACCATGTCAAAATTATCCTGCTGCAGTTACTGCAGTAATTCAGTTACAACAGTATTAGTTTAGTAATAGTAGCTGAAAGTGAAATACTAAAAACAGCCTTTTGAGATGAGACCTCGTGTGTAAATCTAAATTTCTGTTGGATGATCCAATAAAAACTAGACTAGAACTCGTCACTTTTGAGGAGTTAGCTGATCCGCAAGTTAATCGACGTAATTTGCGGATTTTAATTTGAAAACGTAATTTGGTAATTTGGTCCTGTTATCGAAATAAGTAAAATTGGCACAAACAAGTAAATCAGAAAATATTGTATAAGATTTGGATAAAATTTAAACACTGATAAGCGTGATATTCCTATAATGTAAGTTTACACTGGTCTCTGCCATTTCATTCTTCCTTAACTTGGAAAAATAACCCTTGTTTTTTTCCTTTGAAAAAAATAACACCCTCTGACTAGGTAGATCTACCATGTTAATTTACTAGGGAGATCTACCTAGCAACACAGATAACTACCTAGTAAGGTAGTATATACCTGTAATTACCCTGTCTGTTGATGTTATTAATGCATTAAGGTTTATTCTAAATAATTGCTGTATTTTCCTATGTATACTTGTAGAGCATTGCTGATCATATCCTTGGTAGTATCCCTTTATATGGTAGTTTTTATATGGTTAACCCTGTTAACTACCTTTATCTACCATGTCACTACCATTATCTACCATGTTAACTTTTTTTTAAGGGTTTGCTCATGTTATAACTCCCATTTAATAGCAAACCCTCTGAGAGGGCGTTTTGGCTGGTTGGTGAACCAGGTTGTGCCAGAGTCTTGCCTCAATTAAACATCAAAGAGTCATTATCACAGCAGGAAATAATAATAATAGTAATAATATGTGGAATGATGATAAGTGTCAATAAATTACCAGTACAGTGTTTAATAATACCCATGCTATAAATTTTAAAAACTGTTCATGAAAACTTAGGCATTACTATGATTTTAGTTGTAATTATAACTGATTATACATATGGTTTTTAATTTTTAAAATCAAATTATTTCAGAAGTTACAATATAGGTTTTTTTCTTTAATTGTGTCAGTCTTGTTATAAAATATTCACTACTAATTACCTCCACTGTTAATCTTATTACAAAATTCCCTCAAGCAGTAATAAATTGAGATAAGTATAGATCAGCATAACCTGGTTTAAAAATTGCAAAATTGATAAATAGGGAAACTCCTCATGTGTCGAATGAAACCCTAGTTGATTTAAAATGCTAAATGAATATATTGTTTGTCTAGACATTTGACCGGGGATGACGGTAGTGATTCATGTCCAGTCTATGGTAGAGAGGTACAAATCATGTCAAGTGACAGTTCAGCTATTGATGTCAACACACCAGGTAGTAGCAAGGTTAGTAAATAATTGTCACATAATCTACTAAGATCAAAAACAATGAATTTATATTTTAAATTCCATATGACATAGTACTTGGATTTTAAGAACATTTTGTAAGTGGCTTATGGATTATATAACTATGTATTATAAATCCACCTTTTATATAAATAAATTAATTCTAATCATAATTTTAATCAATGTTAATAATATTGATATAATTTACTCTCTGATATGGTGGACCACAGTTGCGCCCACCTCCACCCCTCCCCCCTCCCCCACCTCAACCTTTTTTAATCCCACTTTTTAGTGCCAGTTTGGATACAAATATTTTAGATTTGTCGAGTTTTATTTATGTGAAGATGTATACATTAGTGGAACATAAAAATTTATAATTTGGCAAAAACATCTAACCTCTTTTGTCAGTTTAGTGAAGAAAAATTTGACCCTAGCTTAAGCATAGATAACATTTCTAGTACTGCATTGTAATCATCCTGTAACTTGCATTATCATGACACTATGAAGACTTCTGTGTTCCTTTTTTTAGCGATTAAAATATATAAAAAGGATACCTTTCGGAACATTTACTCTGCACTTGATTTTATTGTGAACAGGTTTCGGCCATATCTCATGGCTTTGATTCACCACTACAATGGCGCCCTCTCTTGATGAAGAAAACAAGAAAGCTTTAAAAATCATGAGCCTCTACACTAGGATAAATGGAAATGCTGCATCAGAGAAGCCATTGAAATACATCAACATCAACCCAGTTTAAACAAAGGCCCTGGTTTGGAATTGTCAGCAGTTTACTCCAGTCTCATCAGAGACCTCCCTCGAATAGAGGGCCTCTAGTTTTCTTCATCAAGAGAGGGCGCCATTGTAGTGGTGAATCGAAGCCATGAGATATGGCCGAAACCTGTTCACAACGAAATAAAGTGCAGAGCAATTGTTCCTTTTTCTATATTTCATTATTATATTTTCTATTTGTCCTGTTTGTGTTTTTTTTTGTCAGGTAAAGATTACACCCGTAGTGAACTACGACTGGGAACATAAATATTACACTGGAAACCTCTTAGCAGTCAGCAATAATTACTTAGCATATGTACTCAAAAGTGAGTGTCTCGTTTACTAATAAAAAAAGTTTAGAAAAATATATATGAGGCTAGTTATGGCAAAACCACAAAGTTGTCACACAGGAAGTTATTAAGAAATAAGCAATTAAACAATAGAAAATACAAATAAATACAAAGGAAATTGTAATATGAATAATATGTCTGATTCTGGCAATTGGCCCCTCATTTTAGAGCTTACGGAAAGTGTGGTTTTAACAATAACTCTATTTTCCTAACTTGGTGGTTTTGCTTTGACATGCCTCCCCTTTAAAAAAGAATAACTTGGTTAACATGGTAGATAATGGTAGTGACAACATAGATAAAGGTAGTTAACAGGGTTAACCCTATAAAAACTACCATTTCAAGAGATACTACCGAGGATATGGTCAGCAATGCTCTACAAGTATACATAGAAAATACAACCATTATTTAGAATAAACCCTTAAGGCATTAATAACATCAACAGACGGGTAATTATATACTACATTACTAGGTAGTTCACTGTGGTGCTAGGTAAATCTACTTAGTAATTGAATATGATAGATCTACCTAGTCTAAGGGTGTTATTTTTTCAAAAGGTCATACGCAAATATTTGAGATCAGTTGACTAATGTAGGGGCAGATCGGGAGTTGTAAGTTAAGGGGGAGAAGTCTTGGGCATCTCTTTTGGTGTTCTGTACTCTGTTTTGATTTGATTTTGACAAGAAAAACCTTATTGACCTAGTATGTGCCTTGTATTATGTCTTCTGATCCTTATAGTAATGTAATTTTTGAATAATTAACTTGTTATTCTTACGGTTTTTTTTTTATTCAACATTTTTATCTTTCATTCACAGATGGCAGTATGCTATATTTTTATCATTGATTTCTGTAATTTAAACTAAGGAACAATTAATTAATTAATTGAATTTGTCTATAATCATGTTTTTTTTTCTTGTTCATCTTTTTTTGTTGTCTCGGTTGCCTTCCTGTTTTCAGCGACATCCTTTATAAAATCTATTGAAGCATAAAAATTGTTTTGCTCTAGATAATTGACCCAATTTCCTTCAAGGTTTCCTTAACAGTATACCAAAGACCTCTCCCAAAACTGAACCACTAAAAAAAAACATTTCATGTTAAACCGAACCTTCATGTTAAAAGTTTGAAATTCATGAAACCATTGCAATAGGTAAACTTGACTCTTTCAAAGCTAAATTGACTTGAAAACTGAATAAATGTAATTTTTTAATAAAAGCTTGTTTGTTCATTTTTTATTCAACATCTTTGTCTCGCTTTCATAGATGGTAGTTTTGTTTTTCTATCATTGATTTCTTTAATTTAAACTTTATAAGAAACATTTCAAATTCATGAAGCCAACAAGTAAACATGACACTTTCAAAACTGTATTGTCTCGAAAACCATATGAAATAGACGGATTGAAGAATTAGTGGCCAATGCACAGTCCTGCTCTGGGGTTTGCCGGCTGCCCTATGGCCCAAATTTGTTTCTACCTTGCGACCTGATTTTTCTGTTTCAGTTTGACAAAAAAAGTTTTTTCTTCCAGTTTTTACTGGTTGTTTCTCATTCCCCTGTGGCGGCCATGTGCAGAGCTGCCCATAAATGGTTTTAAGTGTTGCCACAGGGCCACCGGAAACCCCCTGTATCCACCACTGGAGGTAGTCTGTTTTGGGCAGAGGTGACCATTGCTTCTTGTACGGTGAACTCTTCCAAAACAGACCACCGTTTGGACCATCCATTTTGTTCAGTTCTCTAAACATTACGGTTTATAGAGAGCCCAATTTGAGTAAACGCTCAGTTCTAAGAATGTTTTAAGGGCCCGCTCGCATATAGTGTGAGTATGGTATGTGGGTAGTTTTAGAAAGCAACAGCCATTTTCATTAAGCTTATAAATATCAACTTTGCATTTAAATACAATTACTATGTATTGTGTTATATGTTTTATTTTTACAGTTAGTACTGGATATGGCATTCGTATATTAAACCGGAAAACCTCTCGTCGATCCCTGATCAAAGATTTTGTAGAAGTTGTTTCAGATCTCGCTTTCGCACACAGTAACTCAAATATATTAGCATGTATTGACAAGTTGGGAAATCTCACAGTGTACGAGCTCCAAGAAGTTAACGACAAGATAGAGTATCCTTTATACTTTTAAAATAAATTTTATTGTATAAACTCACACAAAAATGGAATTTCATGCTCAACAAGACCGTGTTTTTAAAGTCCCAAAATCATGAAACCAATGTAAACATAGGTAAACTTGACTCTCTCTAAACCAGACCTTTTGTAAAGTCTCAAAATCATTAAACCAATGTAAACATAGGTAAACTTGACTCTCTCTAAACCAGACCTTTTTAAAGTTCCAAAAATCATGAAAACAATGTAATCATAGGTAAACTTGACAAAATCATGGAACAAATGTAAACATAGGTAAACTTGACTCTCTAAACCTGGTTTTTTTTAAAGTCTCAAAATCATGAAACTGATGTAAACATAGGTAAACTTGACTCTCTCTAAGCCAGACCTTTTTAAGATCTCAAAATTATGAAACAATGTAAAATAGGTAAATTTGACTCTCTTTCTAAACCATACCTTTTTTTAAATCTCAAAATCATGAAACTAATGTAAACTGAAAGTCTTAAAATTAGGTAAACTTGATTCCCACTTAAATAAATTGTGTGGAATAAACCAAAAGAACTGGGTGGACTTACGGATGGTCAATTTTGTATAAAATACTGTATCCGCTAGGTTCATGTTTTACTAACTTTTTAGTCAGTGGTATAATTAGCTACATCTAGCACCAGGCTACGGCCCATCCACGCCAGTCTGACTGTTTTGGCTAATATTTTATTAACAAACTTTTTTTCATAATGACATACCTGGAAAGTTAGAGACAAGGTACAAGAATTAAATGGAGGCACAAATGTTAAAATGTTTCCTCAAAATAAAGGCCAAAATATACAAATTAGTATTCCAAAATAATAGGACTAATGTTTTGAGTTTTTTAATCAATGTATGAGATTTAAGCTTTTGAGAGTGAAAAAAGCTTATGCACAAGTCTCATGCCAAATTCATGATGTGTAATATTAAACTGTTTTCGTACTTCAGTAGGAAGTGGAAGAGCGGAAGCTCGAAGTCCCAATCTTCATGTTTATATACTTCTTGGAAGCAGTTGGTGCAGCAGTTGCGTTTTGAACTTTCAATCACAGGGTTAGTGGTTCGAGGCTCAATCAGGTCAGCTGTTTGTGTTCCTAGGCAAGACACTTTATTCATGTTGCTTCTCTCCACCCAGGAGTATAAATGGGTACCTGGGAGGTACAAATGCCATATGCGCTGATTACGGCTAAAATATTATGGAATGGATTGCGTTCCATGGGTGTTTGTTCAATGACTGGGTGTAATAAATGTGAAGCACTTAGAGGCCTTGGCAATAAGCACTCTATAAATGTCAGATATCATTTTTTTGACCTCTGAAGGGCTCTGAATTCGCATATTAATTTTGGCTATAAAGAATTAAAGGGTACGAAAAGGTGTGAAAACAAGCACCAAAGTATCCCACTTGATTCACCACTACCATTTCTTTGAGATACCCCTATTCATGTCAAACTGCTAGGAATAGGACACTAGCATGAAACAAGAGGGAAAATGAGGCTATGCATGGCAAAACCACCAAGTTGTCACACAAAAAAGTTATTGAGAAATAAGCAAATAAACAATAGGAAATACAAGCTAGTACAAAGTAAATTTTTATGTGTTTTGTACAAAAACTTCAGTTATAGATTTTGATAATCGACCCCTCATCATAAAGCTTGTGAACGGTGTAATATGGTTTTAACAATTACTCAATTTTTAAAATATATAAAAATGATACCTTTAGGAACAATTTCTCTGCACTTGGATTTTTTTCTGTGGACAGTTTCGGCCATATCTCATGGCTAAGTTTCACCACAATGGCGCCCTCTTTTGATGAAGAAAAGTAAGGCCCCTATTGATGAAGGGCTCTGATGAGATTGGAGTAAACTGCTGGCAATTCTAAACCAGGGTCTTTGTTTAAACTGGGTTGATACTCAATTTTTGTTTTTCTTACAACTTGATGGACATACCTCAAATGTATTAATATTAATACTCTAAAGGAATTGTCACTTGTTTAATATACTTAACATATACTAAAGACACCAAATTAAAGTGAATATAACACAAGCTTCCAGCAGTGTTAGCAGTGATTATCACCGTGTTGTTTGGTATCTGTGTATTCCAGTGACGCCTACTAAAACAAGTTCTGACTCATCAATAGACGAAGGAGGCAGAGTCTTGGCTGTTACTCATGATAACATTGTAGGTATATTTGTGAAAGGTAACAGTATTAATTTTATATTTTTATACTACACTTGATTATATTCTAGCTATTTGATAGGTTGTTTATAGGTCATGTGACATTCAACAGTACTATTGTATGATAATGATACTAATGCATGGTTACAAAAACTATTCAGTGGTTTCAGAGGAGGAACAAAAATATGTTATTGCATCATGGTAGGTTAGGTTTGGAACAACAGGATTGATACACACTAGGCCTGTTGTCAAGGTGTCGCTGTGGCACAAATCGAACAAACTCGGCACTTCACAATTGGATGCATGGACATTTGTTTATTAACAGTTCAAAGCATAGCGTAGTTCAGGAGAGTGGAGTACAACAAAGTATAGGCTACCCTAGGCCTAATAAGAGAAATGGGAACGTGAATATTTGACCATCAAAAAATAAGTGTTATGTTTCATATTATCGTACACAATATGTAATTTAGTGAAAGATGGGGGTGTTCTATGACATTAGCAATAATTATTGTGAAATAGAATTGTAATTTTGTTTAATAATTAATACTGTATTTTTGTTTTTGTTATGTTCTTTGTAGGCTGAAGTTTGGGACATTGATCTTATTTCTGAAAAGTTTGGCAGTGATCCAACTCCAGCTTATGACATCACAGAAGGGGTGATAACCGTGCGGGATGGACACACCGAAGTTAGTTATAAAACGTTTATTAAATAACAAATGTTTTAGAGGCTGCATGCAACACCCCCCCCCCCCCAACCATCACTTGTTTGAAAGGATTTACTGCTTTATTATGGTACAACTGTAACTGGGTTCTACAGTGTAGTCCTTATCCGAGAACTACAGTTTGTAGTCCTTATCTGAGAAGATTTGTTTCACCACCAAATCCAGAAGTTTGCTTTAGTTCATGGTTCTCCCTTATCCCTTAACCATTTAGCCATATGACTCGCACACCTGTATCCTAATCAAGGAGTTAAGTAAAAAAAAATAACATTCTCCAACTAGGGTTAACATGGTAGATAATGGTAGTGAAAAGGTAGATCTAGGTAGTCAACAATGTTAACCCTATAAAAACTACCATTCACATATAACATTAACATTAATATCCTATTGTGACCAAAACACAAAAATTTATCAATTAACACAAGGTCATCTTCCCTCTCAAAGTAGACTACCAGTGATATGGTGTCAGCAATAGGAAATATACGTAGGAAAATACAGCCATTAATAGAGCTTCAAACTAATTAAAACTGACATCGCAACAATCACTTAATGACTTTAAGGTACCAATAAACCACTGTGCTTCTAGGTAGATCTTTATAGTAATATAACATGGTAGACCCACCTAGTTGGAGAGTGTTATTTTTTTCAAAGAGTTGCTAATGTTGCTTTTATAAGTATTTGTTTTCATTCCTTTTTTTCAGCCAATTAGTGATCTAGCAATAGCACCAGATGGATCAGTCTTGGCAACCGCCAGTATGGATGGTAGTATTAAGTTCTGGGAAATCTACTGGAAAGGGGCAGACACGCCACGCCGGCTACATCGGTGGGTCCCTCATGGAGGCAAACCTATCTCCACAATCTTATTCTGTGACAATCACAAGTTCCAGGATCCTAAGTAAGTCAAGAATTATGCTTTTTTTACTGTCATTAATCTCCAGATCATCATTGCTGATGATGACATAATTAATATCGAAATATTGAAATATTAAATCCTTATAACGTGCGTCAGTGGTTCTCAATGACCAAGTAAAATTACATTAAATATTGTTATTTTATTGACCAGATTAGCACCGAATCCTTAGGGTTTCATGTGCTTTATATTGAGTCATCCCTGACCAATAGGAGCTCAATTTAAACACTAAATGTGGGAGGTCTTTGTGGTCTTAAAAGTCAGGAATTTTCCGACGGTAGGGCAATGCCCCCGACGAGTTTGCGAAGTTTAAGTTTGAGGTGGGCGTGTCCCCTGTTTCCAGTCTGACAAGCAAAAAAAAAACCTTATTTGCTGTATTTGCGTGCATTTTTGCCTGATTTGGTGTTGGGACTCCGTCTGTCCCTTGACCTTTATCTCTAAGGCCCCCGACGAAACCTTAATTTTCTCCACGACGGGGGGAAAAGGTCCCCCGACAGGGGGCTCTAGCCCACCCCTAGCGCCGCCACTGGTCTTAAAAGTCCAAGATTAATTGCATTAATGTACTAATTTAACTGCCTTTTAGTATTTTTTCCTGATTCCAACTTAATGACCTTTGACCGAAATTTGGATCCATACCTAAAGTCGAGAGGACCTAGATACGGTACGGTTGGTTCTAACATTGTCTGGAAATTTGAAGTAAACGAGTCCAATAGGTTTTCAAATAAGGATGCAGACACGCATTCACACACAAATGGGGCTCATTGCAATACCCTCAGCCAGGATGAGGGTAATTGTACATATTAAATTAATCTGATTTATAATTGTACATATTAAATTAAACTGTGATTTATTAAATTGCAATTTTAAACACTGCTTTTTGCATATTTTCATAAAAAGTATATCAATGTGACTTCACGCACATAAATCAAAAATAGAAATGTTTATGCTATCAAGTAAATACGGTCATTTTAATTTAATATAATATATTTCTTTATCTTTATGTAGCGTTGGTTTTTGGCGATTTTTAATTACTGGTGCAGAGCAAAACAGTGAGCTAAAAATGTGGTGTACAGTAACATGGACCTGCCTACAGACCCTGGTGTTCTCCAGCCCCACCCCACAGCCATATCCCAGCCTGAAAGCAAAACTAGACTTAACAGCATCGTACATTGTAATGTCAGATATAAAACGAAAGGTAATAATGACCTGTCCTAGTACTCTACACAATGGAGCTGTCTCCAGACCCTGGCATTATCTAGCCACAGCGCACAGCCTTACCCCAGCCTGAAAGCCAAACTAGACCTAACAGTATCATACATTATAATGTCACATATGAAACAAAATGTAAGTATGGCCTGTCCTAGCACTTTACACGATGGAGCTGTTTGCAGACCGTGGCATTTTCTAATATTATTGATCTTCTAGTAACACAATTATCATTTAACACACTCCTTAAATAATTAATTGATTAATTAATGACATATGTTGCTATTATTTGTTATAGAATTATTTTTCATCAATGTACATATATTTGTGTAAGTCAACATGTTGAGAATTCGCGCATGTTAAAAACTACTTGCAGTCAACCTCGGGTAGCTACTTGCGTCATTGTCTTGCCATTCGCACCTTCAAGAGTATACTCAGGATAACACAAGGAGGACCTACAAAAGCAACCATGTAACTCATTTTGATGTCATTAGACAATGGTGCTCTGTAATCAGTGCATTTGGCATTTGTACCTCTCAGGTACCACTTATTCTCCTGGTTGGAGAGAGCTAACATGACAATGTATTCCTGATGATGACATAATTTATGTTAAATATTGAATCCTGTCATGATGGCGTGTTTCTCATCGCTTGGGGTATGCAGTATACTTTTTTACTTGAACTTGTTTAGTGGACCTTTCGGGTATTCAAAATGGGACAAAATATAACCACAGTTCAGCACACAAAATGGTGACTACTTCCAGTTTAGCCTACTGAACTAAATAATGTTTTTTTGTCTTTTTTAGGTGTTATATATTTTACAAGTGCATCAAAATGAGGCAAAGGGAACTGCTCATATCAGCTCTATATCTGAATTTCTTTTAACCCAACCTATGCTCAGTTTCTTTGTTGTGGATGCCAGTCAGAAGAAGATAAAACACACTGCAGAATATGATAACAATGAAGAAACATTCCTATCAGGTAAACAGTTTAACAAAATGTATTTAATGTTTCACATTAAAAGGGTCATTCCATGTCAAATCAACCAGTTGTTTCCAACTTCACCATCTCAGATTTTATAAAAATTAACTGACAAAATAAGTTATTGGACTTGTCATTTAAGAGATTTGACCATGTTTGGAATGCAAATAATCTTATCTATTATTTATCAAAATATTTAAAAAATTCTTTAATATGTAACAATATGAACATGTTTAAGAAATGTATTTAGCTTTCTTGCCATGAGAATTTAATAATAATGGCCACCTAAAATCAAGAATTAATGAAAATGTGACAAAATTGGTATTTTAAGAGTTCACATAGTCTTGTTTATATACTTTACAGTAGGGCATAATATTTAGGTTATGGCACTGCAAACATGTTCAGAGCCCTGTTACAGAATATCTATTAAGGCCGTGTTTCCGCAGGAATTTCGGATTATCCGATAAAATACCAGCCAATCAAATCAATTTAAAAAATACAACTGTGGAAACTCAGTGTAGACCATAATGCATTGCGCATCCACTAACTTCCGGTGATTTTTTGGCGATTTCCCTTTTCCTCGCTTGGCACCGCGGTGAAATCCTCGCAACAACAAGGTTGACCCTGTGTCAAAGGTCAACATTTATTGCATTTAGGTCAATTATCGAAATATCGGATAATTTTATTATGTCAGAATAGGTTAAACACCCGTTTCTGCAGAACTTTTATCGGATGCTTTTTATCGCAATAATTTATCGGATATTTTTTTCCTGTGAAAACATGGCCAAAGTTACAAGATTTTAAACTCAGCAGAATTTGCATTTGGGAATTTTGGAAACCCTGCCCCCTTTCTGAGGGGTCAATATATCTAAAACAACAAGTCTGATAAAGCTAATTTTTTACCTCTACCAACAATGTGTGCGAGGCTATGTTTTCTCTCCTGTTTATTTATCTTTTAGTCTGTTTATCCGTGTCTGTGAACAGCATGTAAGCCACAATTTTTGTCAGAAACCCACTCTTGAAACATGTTCCTTAACTAATGACCTCAAGCTGAGTTGTAAAAAAATTAATAGTCCCGAGAAAAATCTCACTGGGTACACAGAAAATGACTGTGCTATATGTGAGGTCTCACCACAAAATGAGCCGCATCGTAGGTGAGATCAAATTGAGATAATCACCAAAATAGGTCTGAAGTCAATTTTTTGAGAAATTTATTTTTTATCAATTATGAGTACTATGGTACTTAAATTTCATTATAATATACTTTTTAAGTCAGTTTTCATGCAGGAAAGTGTCATTCAGGCAGATTTTCTGAGATTGATAGTCTTTTGTTTCTTTATTTTTCAATTGCTTTATGGGTGATTTTTTCAAAACCGTGTTTCCATGCATGAGAACTGCAAATGCTCATATCTTTGGATCTACTTATCAAATGAATGCCATTTAAAGTGTAGATTACAGCTTATATTATGCTCTATTACAAAGTGCCAATAACAAAATTTCGCATTTTCCTACCATGAGACTCATTTTGTGGTGAGACCTTACATATTTAGGCATGACGCATTCATAATCTGCCCCCTTGAGCGCGTCTATTAATGCTCAGTGATTTTTTTTTTTCTACTCACTCTAGCTATGATGTTATGCTTGTGTATTCTGTAGATGAAATCATATTATGTTTTTTACAGGAGAAATGGAAAGTATCATTGGTACTGTTGTTAAAATGTATTGTGTTCACACAAAGTAAGCAAAATCATTTTCATTTTTTTCTGAATAGTTTTGTTAAAAAAGGTACCTTTACTGTAATGGGATATTAACCTATTTTTAGAGTCATAATATTTTGGCACTCACAATATTAGAAAGTGCATTTGTTTGAGATCGATGTTTATTCCAAATAAAGTGTTGGAAAGGAATTTGTAAAAAGTAAGTCATAAATAAAAGTTAACAAGTTCTCAAAAAATCACAAAAAAATTACCTGGATGCCCTTTTATAGGAGGTAAATTAACATAAAAAAATCTAAATTTTAAAGCAAAAAATGTCTGCATTCACTTATGGAGGTAGCTAATTATGAGCAGTACCAAGTACACTGATTAGATATCAAGAACAAACATGTTTGCTCTGTACGAAGAAAATGTTATAAGAAAGCTTAAAGCAATTATGTTAGATGAAAGACATCTTCTATATAATCAATTTGTATTTATGCGTTCTGGTGTTAGATTAAGGGCTCTCCGTTCGACACACAATAGACACAATTTTTCGTTTGTAATGGATTCAATAAGATTATATAATCAACGCTCATCAAGATAATAATGATAATGGTGGTGATAATAATACGTTATATGATTCAATTTTAACGGTAGTAGGCCTAATGTTGGTGATAATTATAATTTTAATATTAGTTTTGTACACTTTTAATGGATTTGTATGTTTTTATATGTTTGTAATGATAGTAATAATATTTTATTGAATTTTATATGTATATATATTATACCATTTAATATTATGTGTCATTTTTATATTATGTGTAATACGCCATGGAAACTGAATTTCCAGCTTTTTGATGGACCAATAAACTATCTTATCTTATCTTATGTTTTGAATGAGTGGCCATTATGGTTCAACTGCAATAATATTGGTTGTTTAAGTGCAGAATTATTTCAGTGTATTTTACATTATGTTCTATCTACAATAACAAAGTATTCTATTGTTGTATTTTGTAAAGAAATTAACATGTATTCTTTTAACATAGTTAATCTTTTTTTATAAAATTTTTAGGTCATTGCAAGAATTTCAAGTTCGTTTCCAACCCCAGTCATCAGTGGAACAATCTGTATCAGGATCCATAAGTACTCTATCACAAGATGACACTGGTGAGTTCATAACAAAAAAAAAGTTCAAACGTAGTCTTAATTATGACACCCACAAGCAGATTATCAGGTTATGAAGGCATTAGCTGTTTATTTGCCAAGTTGTAGCATGTATAGTACTGTATAAGTTGTTATTTTTCGAGGGTTTAATTTTCGAGAACCTTACCACGAAATTATCAACTCGCGAAAGTGCAATTTTAAGTTACTAAAACTGTAAACATTGTTGGTGGCGCCCTACTCGTCAACCCGGAAGATCGATGCATGAGGAACTGTGATGTTGCAGTGGTGCTTGCGATGATACACTGTACGTAGTACAGTACGAAAGGTTTGGGAATCTGAATAAAAAGATAGAAACAGCCATTTTTCTCATTTACTAGGCCTAGTACTGGACAATATCTACTGTATCACGAAGGGT
>JAOTQE010054337.1:0-20246 GCA_025631205.1 Nesometra sesokonis
TTAGCAAAAATCCATAAAAAGGCTGGAAGCCTCTTAAATTTAGGTCATTTTTTGGTGTAAAAATCTTATTAAACAATATTCAAGTACAGTAATTTCTCTTCTGAAGTTCATAACTTTGAAGTTACTTTAATATGAGCAAGTTAATTTAAAAATAATGCTTATGACTTTTTGGCCATTTTTTAGTGACAATACATCTTTAAACCAAAATAAAATAAAACAATTTTAAATTTACATTGTACAAAGTTCCGAAAACTGGGATTGCTACAATTATAGAAATTGTAACCTACCGACAATACTTTACAAGATCTGTACAACTGATGAATAATATTGCATAACACAGATTAATTAGGTCAATGAATGCTTGTTATACAGTAACTTGTACTTATTAAAACACGCCCCTGAATTTTTTTTTCCAAGATTGTTTATTCGAGAGGCGTGCTTATTCTCATGGATACAGTACTAAACAAAATTAATTATTTCAATATTTAGGATTAGCACTGTCACAGTACAGTAGTATGTTTAGCTTTAGAGTATTTTATCAAGCTGTTTTATTGGCACCTACTTGGAACTCTTTTTTACTCTATAACAATAAGTAACAAAATAACGTCAGCATGTTATCGGTTCAGTGTACACCTTACTTTGTACAACACAACAGATGACGTGGTCCAGGGTTTAATAAACACGAATCAACAAGTCAACAGGTACCATAGGGGTATACCTAATCCATCTATGGCTCGTTTAATAAGAAAATATTTTGGCCTTCGTTAGATTTAGATGATGCACCAAGCATAAGGAATGGGTACATGGCTATCACGTTCTGTGATTCCTTAATAAAGCACAATGATCGATTGGAACTAATGATAGGAACAAAACCTCAAAGAAGGCTTTACACTACTTATGAATTCAAACAAACTTATTAAATTCCCATTCCTCCCAAAATTTGTAAAAAAAAAAATTAAATTCTATATTGATTTTAGTATATTGTATTCAAATTTAGTAAACCACTTTATATAATCTTATCATTTCCAAACAACAAATACAAAATAAGAACAGAATTTGATTTTTTGGATGGATCCTAAAAATGAAGTGCTTTGCCTTTGGGAACTGTCTAAATCAAACAACCAATTTTGAGGTAATCGGTGACGTGTATGCCACGACATGCTAAAATAGCACTTTCTATTGGAAAGAATAGCCACTCAACCACAATATTGGGTACGATCTACATGTACATCATAATAGCTTAGCAATGGGGAATTGCTAGAATTGCTCCAAGACTGTATATTATATTTATTTTAAGTGTTTAATGAAGTGCGCCACCAACAGATGATAGTTTTAGTGGTGGCGAGGTTTGTTGTTAAACATTAGAAAGGTATGACGATCCACCTGCTATGGAACGCAATGGGTGCCTTTTAATCGTCTTTCATGAATTAAACCAAATCACCGTCTTGAACCAAGACTAGGGAATTGCCAAAGAAATGATCTAGCCTATGAGTTCAATAACTTTTACATTTTACAATGAACTGTTTATTAATTTGGAAATATTAAACGTGTAAATTTTCAAAGAAATTGAGTTTTTTATATTTTAAGTTAGGAGACTATGGAAGGAATATTCCTTTAAGTTAGTTAGCACCTACTTTCTTCGGAGAATGGGTATTTTACAAGGTTTTTCAACATTGGTTAACCAAAAAACTGTTGCGACTGAGAAAAATCCCCTGAAAGGCCCCAATCAATGTGTACCCTGTACTGAAGTATGTCCCAATAAAATCAATTGTAATAATTGAAGATGTACGACTGATTGAATTACAACTTCCAGAGAAGGATAGAAATTATCTATTGATTGGAACATTGAAATCAAATAAGTTTTAAATGCAAGATTTTCTAAAGAATATTATAGGGTCCTTTTACTGAATAACACCTTCCAGTGAATAACGCGCTTTCAAAACACGATTAAATTCCTTTAAAACATGTTTGAAGTAAAAAAGCACGGCGATTGTAACACAGGCATGTGAGTAGCATGGCAGGCAGAGAATAATTTACAATCACCGACAGAAGTTGAAGTTAACCTCACAAATGGGCTGGCGGTATACCTCCAAAATTTAGCCAATTCACCTTTCCGCATTTTGTATAGAACTGTAACAGGCCTACAGGTGGAGTTATCCGTAAACCACTGAAGAATTTCTCAACAAAAGGTCAATTCGTGTCACTGACAGGTCATAACTAATTTAGGTAATGCATTCAAAAATGAACTGACTGCAAAATATGATGGATGCAAATGTATAATAATTATGACACATGCATGGTGTAACTTTGGACAAACCTAGACTATCCTATAAAACATTAAAACAAATAAGTAAACCGAAATGTTTACATTGGGTGGTCAGACAGTATTTATCAATTCAGAAGCCAGATTTTGCTTTGCAATCCAGACAAAAATAAAACATATTCTTTTTTGACAAACTAGAATCTTAAATGAATAAGCTTTGAATCTCCCCATTGTATCAATCAGGGTTCGAATTTTTACTAGCCCGGAGTACAATGGCTAGTGAAAACTGCACCGGGCTAGTGAATTTTCATTCTTACTAGCCCAGTTGGCTAGTGAACACAAGTGTCAAGTAGTCACTTTTACACATTGTAGATTAAGTTGCCACAGGCATGGGCTATTTGAATTGCTTGTGGGTTAGTGATATGTAAAGTCAACTTTCCCAGTGGACTATTCAAAACAAAAACAAAAATCAAGGCCTGTCAACTGCAATTGCTGGGAAAGGAACCATTCAATGCTGTACTGAAACAGACGGACCAGTCAATAGCAAATGCTTATTGTTTAAAATCATACTATTTAAGGCAGTGTTTCTGCCTTTAAAGTTTAGGAATTCTAAATTATCCGATAAAATATCATTCAATCAAATTTTTAAAATGCAACTGCACAAATTGAGTGTAGACCATTATGATGCCACGGTGAAAAAATTATCACATAATCATCGGGATAGAATCGGATAATTTTATCATGTTAAAATAGGTTAATCACACGTTTCTGCAGTACTTTTATTATCCATCAGATAATTTTTATCACAATAATTTATTTGATAATTTAAAAAAAAAACATACAAATCCAATGATAAATTTTTTATTGTAGGAACATTTCTAATTATTTGCAGGGATGTAATTATGCTGGGCGGAGCCGCCCACTCTAAAAATGTTCCACCCACCCTAAAGCTTAATTTATGCGCTTTCACCCAGGCTAATTTCAACTCACCCCCGCCAAGTCTCTGAAAAAGGTGAAAATACTGGTATTGATTATTTTAACACCCACCCTTACATTTTTACCACCCACATTTGGATTTTTCTAGCTACATCCCTGTATTTGGTATTGAGATAAGATTCTGATGGATGGTGATGGTCACGCCTACATTCATTACAATTCTCAAATTAGAATTTTTTTGGAACCATGATGAGCTTTAGCAATTGAGCCAACAGTTCAAAATTTAAAACTTGAGTCTGCATGTATACTGTAATTTAAAAGATACTTCAATTAATATACCCTGCCTTTAATACAAGTATTATAGAACAGAGATCCATTAATTAAAATGATTTTTTATCATGTTAGCGTTAAAAGCATCAGCTTGGGTTTCCTGTTACTATACTTTATATTAAATTATGTATTGATACCACTTAAACTCATAGATACCTAATTAATAACAAATTAAATCATCAATAGGCTTTCTCATCCACAAGCAACTGGTCACGGTTCAATGATTGCAGTATACTGTTTATGATAATGTGAAACCAATAACATATTGTCTGGCTAGTCGTGCCCAACATATTAAATAAAACGACTGCTCCCTGATGTACTCTGAAAGCATCATAAATTATTCCTATGAAATACCATACCTTGCAAACTACTTGTTATTTTTGTATTTTTGTTTTGACTGAATAGCTAACTAGAATACCACTTACATGTATTGTGTAGGCTTATGCCAGAATACAGTAAACTCCTGAAAACGACCTCTAGAAAAACAGAATTTCACACTAAACTGGCCGTTTGTAGAGACCCAAAATTATGAAACAAATGTAAAGATAAAAAGAACTAATCCCCAGTAGCACCACCTATTGACGGGTTGTTAGAGATCTAGAATCATGGCCGATCGAAAGCTCCCCAAGATGACAAAAATTTCTTTGATATATTTAAGAAAAAATCACTAAATTAAAAAGGTAAAGGTCTAGAAATGGGTGTTGTATTATGGGCGAGTTGACAAAAACTATAAAATAATGTTAAGTACAGACTGTAGGTCATGTTAGGACGTATCCATGCCTGGGATTATGCACAGGTCAATAAAGTACAATAAGGATTAACAATTAAGGCATCAATTGAGAATTACATGTGTTCACACCATTAATGTTATGCCTGCATAGAAGGGCTCCAGATAAAATTAAACGGTTGTTAAGGGACATTATTATGGATGTAGATAAGCATGTGAATGGTACTGACACATTTACATCCCTTGAACGTCCCTTAAATCTCAAATAGGTTTACGGCTTAACGTCAAGTGTAAAAAAATTGCACACACTAAAACCAAATGACAGCTAGAGAGTAAGACTACTGTATAATTAATGTAGGATGGTTTCACCAATGGCCTTCCAGATTTCAACGGTGACATGGAGATGTAAGCGATAAAGATTGTGTGTGAACAGGACAGGTCTTGAAAAAACCATGACTGTCTTACTAATTTGAAATGGGCAAACGGTTATTAAAAATTTTAAAAAATTCAAACAATATCTTTTATAGATTAGAGTAAGGATTAAAAAGTTTTATTTTTTGTAGTTTAACTTCACATGTAATTGGTCCTAATGACAATGCATCAGAAAATAAAACCCATGTAAATGAATTGATAAGAAATGACACAGTATCTCTAATTAAAAGCATAATATGGATATTAGCCTTTTACCTAGAAATTTTGATTATAGATACCCTAATTACTACGCATCAGTTAGATCTAAATTTGTATTAACTTTTGCTATAAAATTAACGTGGTATACTAGATCAAGTAAACACTCAACGTTAGTCATGAAAATCTACTTCAAAATTGATTTCTACTAAGCTAACACCCCAAATACCCCAACCCCAATTTTAGGAAATATTCATTACCACCAATCTGTAAGAATGCCACACCCCTTATTGCAGTACAGTAGCAGGTTGTAGATTGAAAGCTACAGTAAAAATTCCTTAATGGTACAGTCCATTAAACAGCAATTTACAGCACTACATCCTGGCCAATGGGTGTTAAAACAAACACAATATTGGAGGTCAAACACATTGATTAACAACTTTTTTGACCCTTGGGAATTCTGTAAAAAGTCACTTTCATATCCTCTTTGATATTTTTTTTCATTGTCTTCTATTATTAATAAAATAAATTTGTTAATTTATTTTCAAGATGTTGCCATTAATAATTTAAATGCAGTACTGTAGGCATGATGAAAGAACTCCGTAAAGGTTTTTCTTTCACAAAAAGAATTTGTTGGAATCATTCTTTAGAAATTGACAGATCAAAACAGAGAAAGGATGGACTCAGTGGTAAAGAGTTAGGCCACACCCACACTGGATTTAAGTATTTTATCCAAATTATGAAAACATTCAGAAGTTGTTATTTATGCATGGATTGTTTAACATGGGTATTTTTATCATGTAACAAACTTGTAATATAATCAGCCATTTTGGCATGATTACCTACCGTATTTTCCGAAGTATAAGTCGAGACTTTTTACCGAAAATAAAATTGCAAAAGTTGGTGGT
This sequence comes from Nesometra sesokonis, assembly GCA_025631205.1. Taxonomy (NCBI): domain Eukaryota; kingdom Metazoa; phylum Echinodermata; class Crinoidea; order Comatulida; family Antedonidae; genus Nesometra; species Nesometra sesokonis. The sequence goes on from JAOTQE010054337.1 coordinate 5,792, forward strand.
CGCCTTATACTCCGAACATATGATTTTGAAAAAATGAAAGCCGAAAGCATCCATTCAGTTCGGTGTCAAATTTCCTCGTGTATCAGGCCCGACACGGCCTAAGGTAGGCTAGCCTATTCTTAGCAGCCACGATCTAAAGAATTAAATTTAATACCTACATTGACCGAATAACACACCTTTAACAAGAACATGTTAAAATATAATCATACACAAACTAAAGATATTTGTTTTTGATGTCATTATTAAGCTTAATTAAGATAATTAGAGCAAATTATTGTTATTAGCTTCTCTCGTTGAAAATCGTCGCTGTTTGTTTACAATTTTTGTGTTCAGCAGAGTGGAACAAACCCAGTGATACGGTCCGGCAGAGAGGATCGCCCACGTGTTTTGGATAGGCGGCTGATTAACTGCTCAGTGTACTACGCTTCGAAAAAAAAGTACCAAGTGTAACAATGGTTCTCGCCGGAAATATATTAATCAGAGACATAATATTTTAAGGATACTTGTTTTTGCCGTTATTACCAAGCTTTAAAGATAATTTAAATCCCTTATTTTTTACTGTACTCTTCCGTCGTAAATCGTTTATTGCAGCGGAGTGAGATGAATCCAATGGAAAAGTGTGATACGGTCACCTGCCGAGCGACTGTTGGAGCATAGTTGGGAGAGGTGGCTGATTGTTGATTAACTGCTCAGTGCTCCCCGCAAAAAAAAAGTCCAACATATTTACATTTCTAATGATTAATATGAATGTTATATTGTATATCATTGTTCCCTTTATTATTATATAAAAACTTCGTCTGTATATTTATGCAACTTAACCAGTAATATCATTCAAAATCATCTGAAAAAATATTTTGTACGGTCAATCGATCGGCTTGTGGAGGCCAGCCTCTGCCTGTAGGCCTGGGTCTATGTATTGTGTGTTGTACACGACGTATGCTTACCGTACCGAAATAAACAAGCAAGTAGTAAACAATGTTTTGTATTATTGTTAATATTTTATTTCAATTCAATATACAGTATCATCATACTTATTTAACGTAGCGTAAACTAAGCAATACAACATATGTTAATTTACAAAATTATCGTATATAAAAGCTAGGTTTTACTACAGAATACAATCACAGTACTCGGGCCTAAGCTTGGCCAACGATCGTATACGGCAGAAAATCTCAGCGGATTGGGGGGTCGTCTTGTTCTACGGTAATAACAAAATCAACGACATACTGGGTCAAAGTTTGGGAGTCGACTTATACTTGGGATCGACTTATACTCCGGAAAATACGGTACTATAAAGGCCATTTCACAATTGGCCCCGGAACTGTTTTGTTGTTATCCTTAAATTTGGCCTTCTGTACGACATATCACATCTTCCATATGGCTTATCATAAAAATTGTATGCAATTTTTTTTGTCTTGTCCTGTAGTTGGGAATATTTTAGGCTATCTCACCCAGAGTAACTGGTCTTCTTAGCTTTCTCGAACATGCTTCGATGAGTGTAATTTACAACTCTACTTAATTTAGTCAGGAGAGCTGTTTTGGCTCAGAGAAAAATGAAACTAAACTATACATTGCAGGCCTCGAATTTGGGCTTGGTAAAGGGGAAGGCCATTTTTGGCTTGATTTTAAGGGGCACAACAGGGCACCAGGTCATTTTGTACAAACTGTATCCCTATATATTACTGAAAATAAGGGGAACCAAGGCCAAAGTGGCCTTGATGATGTTCAGTTTTTTAAGGCACTGAGGCCAATCAGGAGGGGACCAGAGGCAAATAGCCTTCGTGCCTTGGTTAAATTCGAGCCCTGCATTGACAGTACAGAAATAAAAATTGAAGAATCATGTAGTTTTCAGTCTATCACTGCATGTGTTAGCAAAGATTTCATTGTGTATTTTTAGCAAATATTTAATTTCTCTCCTGCATTACGAAGCAAGTTATTTTAAAGGATTATACCCAGCTCTCCCAAAATATTCAGAGAAAAGCAAATTGACACTCTCTTAAACCCCTTTCACACAGAACTGTAAACTGGGTATATTTCGGTAATTCGCGAATGCCAGCTTTAGTGTGAAAGGGTACTTTCCCTTCAATGCCGGCACAGTGCCGGCATTTGTTAGACCACCTCAGACCCTAGACATCTTTATTACCGTCACTGCCTTAGGCCCGATGTGTATGAAAGGTTCCACAGTGATGTGTATGAAAGGTTCCAATGCAGGCTTATGCAGTGAAGCATAACTAAACAAGGGTCAAAGTTGGAAACCTGTATTATTAAGACTGCCAATTTTACGCCTTTTGCTCGGACCCTTTAACACAGGAAATTGTTATATTACTGGAATATGACCTTCTGTGTGAAAGGTTTTAGACTGGCAATAATGCCGGTATGGTTATGGTAACATTGCGGTATTTTCTGTGTGAAAGGGGTTCTAGATTTTACAAATGTGATCTGCACTAAATTTGTCTGGTGAAGCTTGTACAAATGTTTAGATCATTAGCTTAGTATCCAAGTACAAGTATACCTTGAAGTTTTTGGCTACCGTGCAGACTCGGGCATAACCTCACCCATCTACACATTTACAAAACAAAACCTGGATGTAGGCACACAAATTTTCAGCAAACTATGGAACGCCCAGGGTGACTTTGGCCGCGACTTTTCGTCTGGTGCAAATAGCATTTGGCTGTGACTTTTCTATTAGGCGGCGACTATACCATTCGGCGTAAATAGCATTCGTTTGCGAGTTTGCCTGTAAACGCAGCGACTATCATTTCAGCGACTTTAGCTTTCGACGACCAATCAAGATTATAGTAACTACCAGCAGCTATCCATCCAAACCTAGCCTATGCTACATATTCTAGAAACTTGCTGACAACCTACAATTAAAACAAGATTGTTTCTGTATCCAGACGATGCTAAAAATCGTATGTTAATTGCATAATCGCCGAAATATGAAGGGTCGCCCAATATAACAAATGGTGACCTGGATGGTATTTTGGCCGTAAAATGCTAAACTAACCCCTTATTACAGAAAGGGCCGAAATTATTGCGTCGCCAAATAGTCTCCGCATAACGTTAAATGGGGCTAATACAATGGGTCGCCGAAAGGTGAATGCGCAGCTGAATGATAAAGTCGCCGCCGAAGTCACTCTGGGCGTTCCATAGCAAGCACATGTGCAAGGTTTAGTGGGCTTGAGTATGCCCACATATAACACCGACAGGGAATCCATGTTCAATATAGATACCAAGGTTAAATTTCAATGAATAAACATTTTAAAAAATGAAAATGGACAGCATAAATTCTAAGATGGATTAAGAAACGAAGTAATTTCTGACATTACTCTCTCAATTTCAAAAGGTGATATTGTCAAGACATCTAATCAGCATTCTATATGAATAGGATTATGTTACATTCTACTTTTAAAATTTCAGTTTCATAGATAAAATCAAGAAGGATGATTTCTCAGTTTATGAGTTTTTATTTAGCTGAAAGTAGATTGAATTCTACATGATAATCTAGCATTATCATCCACACTATAGAATCTAGCATCATCTTCCACACTAAATTGGGGCAGTGCTATACAAGCAGTTGGGTATAGGATGGATGGGGAGATGCTTAACATCCTCTATCAACAAATTCAGAGGTAGACATAAATAAAATTAGCATGAAGACGAGGGCCACAAGTCCCACTTTCAGTTGAAATGAGCACTCCCTTCAGAGAAAAAGAACTATGTCAGAGGAAAATGTAAGGTAAATCAAACCATTAGCAAATATAAAATAAGGTAAATAAATTCTTTTATTTTTTTTGCTCATGAAAATCTGATCAGAATTGAGCACAATTTTCCCGATTTTTGGGTATGCTCCAAACCAGCATGGCAAAATGAGGACTAACTAACCAAGATACCTGTAAGTGCAGGAGTCATTAACCCCTTTCACACAATAGTAAAACGGGAATACTGCAATAATTCACAAATTCCGGCTTTCGTGTGAAAAGCCAGCCAATGCCAGCATTCGTTAGACCGCCAGACCTTAGACCTATTACTGTTATATTACTGTTACTGGTATAGCCTGATGTATGTGAAAGGTTCCACTGTATAATGCCAGCTTACAGTACGTAGTGAAGCAGAACTAAACAAAGGTCAAAGTTAGAAAAATTCATAAACACAGCCCTTCTTTTAATTAAGATTGCTAATTTGATGCTTTCCCTTTGGATCCTTTCATGAAGAAAACTATAACAAAATTCGACTTTCTGAGTAAAACGGTTTAGATTGGCAATTCTGCCAGTATGGTTATGGCAACATCATGGTACTTTCTGTGTCAAAGTAGCTATTGAACATCTCCTGTACTATTGTCAACTTCACACACCTGTTACAGCCAATGTCCTTTCTGTTGGAAACAACGACATCCTGCAAGAGAAACACTGGAGGGATTCCAGGAGAAAGACAACAAAGAAGATTGCCTTCCTCCTATTAAAAAAATACTGACAAACAAATGCTTACCAATCTTTCTCCTGAAAGGACTTCTAGAAGACGAATCAACATGCGGCCATCTCGTAGATCCGTGTAAAGGTCGACGATTCGACAGGAAACTCGCTGCAAATGTGAATTCACCCATTTTGTAAACGTCTTCTTCTGTACCATTTCACGCTCATCTGAAAAGAAACAAAGATTATTTTTATATTTCCTAATTTTGTAGATTGTTAAAAATCAAAATATATTTTTTTTAATTTAAACCTGTCAGAAAAAGAAAGCCACATTATATGGTTTGTAAACATTTGTGCAGAATGTGTAAAATTCAAAAGAAACCTTGCAACCTGCAAGGATTATTTTGAAAGTTCTTTTTATAAATCAATATGAAAAACAAATATCATTTGTGGTACATGAAAAACACATATCATTTGTGGTACAATAATAATAATAGAAAGGGGGAGATTAACCACAAGAGAAAATCTAGTAAAATTGAGGAAAATCACCATAATCTTTGAACATTGACTTGTGTCTCTTTTGTTAAAAAATGATGGAAATAATTCAAACTTGTGATATGTACTGTGTTTATTCATTTCATGTGTCTTCATCATTCTCAGGTACAAAAATCAGATAGAAAAAGAGGTAGCCTTATTCACGTAAATAAAAAACGAAAAATCCAATATGGTTGCCATAACATCAAGTGACCACGTTTATGGAAATTACTAAATGTCCCCGATGGTATATTCAACACATGAAAAGAATGTCAAAATAACCTGTTTTCGTATTTTTTTTTTTTTTTGACATTTCAAAATCATCTTGTTTCCTTAAAGAGTTCAACAGTGAAAGGGTTATATGAAAATCAACCAAATCTCGATGAACTCAGGCTACCACCATTCTAAATCAATGTAAATTCAGGAGTGGGCGGTGATGCTTAAGTATCTTTTTTATGCCTAATATTTTTCTCAAGAGATTCATGATTTAATGTAAAAGAACCAACTGCAGTCAAATCCCACACGTTGTAAAACCAAACTAAATGGGCTCATCAGGGAGGCTGGACCGATGGTGGTCGCTTCCGAATTGACTATCATAAATACACTCATTAATAATATAACACATTTCAAAATGGCGTACCACAATTTACAGGGTTTCATAATAGGGTGCAGCTTTCCTATTATTATACATTGTATAGCAAATAATGATTCATTTTGAGTCAATATTTAAACAATATTGTTTGCAAGCCTCAATAAAATGAATGAAATGAGACATTTTGAACCTTGGCACTGTGCCATGGACTCTGATCTCGGCTGCTATACCCATTCAGCATAGTGGGTATACTCAGTAGCCAACTCTGTACAGTTTCTCAGAATGCAGTACTATACAACATACCACAACGAGAAAAATGTGTTTGGTAGAAAAAAGGTTTTCTAAATAGTTTATTGGAAATGAATAATTAATTAAATCGATTTCCATTTCACATCCAACAGCAAGTTTTTATGGCACTAACGGGATGAGTTCTACAAAATGCTTTCTAAACCAAGTCTCATTATGAAGCTTAGGGAGGGTATACTTGCCAAACTTTTATGCCTCTAAAGCGCGAGACAAACCCTGTACCAGTACTGGGGCACACGTTTTCCAATTTTGATCTGACAAGCAAAAAAATACGACGATTTTTTAGCCGTTTCTATCTAAATTACCACTGTTTTGGGGGCTGATTTTACCGTATGTTACTCAATATTGTCTCATGCGCAGGAAAAACTATTGAACTTGAGTGAGAACTCTGCTAATGCATGAGAAAAATTATTTATGCGCGAGACGTCCAAATTAGGCTCCAATGCGCGAGACTTATGCATAATGCGTAAGAGTTGGCAGGTATACGAAATACCCCTGGTGAGTAGACAGGCTCGATCTCAGGACCTCGAGATTGCATGGCAAGCATGCTAGCCACCAAGCTACAGCGCCACTCAAGCCTAGGACAAGATACTTAATAAAATAAAATTTTCACCGGTGCCATTCATTGAGTGTTTTAGTGTAAAATACTGGCTGCTTGAAAATATACAGTACTGTACTGTATTTGAATTTCTAACAAATAAACATAAGGCCCCATAAAAAAAAAATATTAGTTTACCACACCCGCGCGCATCACTTTGAGGAAATCCAGATTTTTTTTAAACTCATTTTTATTTTTGTTGTACTCACTTGAAATTCTTTGGATTTTCTTGACATAAATTAATAAGCCCGATTCTTGAGCTCACAACTATGTACACTAACCAGGAATAGGCCTATACAGATAAATATTCGCTGCAGGCTGGTGCACTGTTATCTGCGTCGTATTTGTGCGAGTCTAAAATAATGATGGATGTGACGCGAGATCACTATAATATTGGAAGATCAGTAAAAATAAAAAACAAAAACCTCCCGTCCCCATCAGTTTTTATGATTTGGTAGGGTGATACTGGAAACCATGGAGGTATAATAATTATTTTTATGGGGCCTAACATTTTAATTCTTTAATTGAATTAGAAAAATTTTAAATATTTAAATATTGCTAAAATAATCTGAAAAGAACTAATAGAAGACTTGTATTGGGACTATATATTTCAACACCTCTCAACAATTTCTATAAAAGGTAACAGTTTTTTGTATTCCCAAAAGTCTTACCATCAATTAATTTTCCAGTTAACATTTAGTATATTTCACTAATGGACTGGAGTAACATTTAAAATTATTCTACTACTGCCAAACTATACAATATAGTATACATAATTAAATTACATGATATTTTGAAAAGTCTTTATATTAATAACAATACCATTTCTTTTTAGTTTTAGGTTGAATAATTCATTGGATTATTGCACAAGTTTTACTGTTTGTATTGTACTTAGAAAGCAAGTTCAATATCACAGGAAAAGTTGTTTATTTTTAAATTAACACAAAATAATGACGTGCATTGCAGCTTTTCTGTGAAACGACATTTTGCTTGCTGATTAACATGCTTGAGTCACAATCCTGATGTCTTAGGTTCAATCCCGACCAAGCGCTATGATTATTCTTAGTGCAAACAATGTCATTGCCTAAGCCTTGTAATGATCTTAGTTTATAAGAATCACAGTATCCATTCTGGAATTGGTACGTTTTGAGGTGAATGAAATAAAAACTAAACCAAAAAAAAAATCATAATTCAAATAATATTATCCTACAATATTGAATGATTTTAAAATGATAATTTATAAAGAATAAAATATGTTGGCAGAAATAATTAAAAAGAACTCACCCAAAGAAAGAGACTTTGAGTCAGGACATATTTGTCCTGACTCGTCTGAGATGGACATTGTAAATAAATAAATTGATATTAGCAACGTAATTTCTATAAGATAATCTTATTGACATACATCTATTCCAAGGAGGTGACGATGAGAAACTTACAATAGAGCCGACAGTTATCCTTTCCGCAAAATTTTGGACTAGTTGGCATATTTTGTATCGTTTGACGTGTTAAAACAAATTTAGAATCTGCTCGCCATGAGATAATACTGGGATGTTACAATGTCAGTTTCAACACTGTCCGTGCCTAGTGTCAAAGGTTTTTAAATGATATCGGAAACGGCCACATTTCAATGCATCGGGGATTTGGGAAACGGTAATTTTGCCTGTATAAGGTGTTGTTATGAACGCTTTAACAACTTTTCATCGATTTAAAGACAATTGAGCTGGTTAATAATGCAAATTTATATATTATTCTGCCATTGCAACGTGTTTATGAGTTGTATGCTTTTGCTTGGTTTAACAGATTTATGCTATCTCATTTGAAAATATTAAATAGTAATAAACAATCCTAAAATTTAACGTATTTAATTTAAGTTTGTAATACTAGACGAATCCTAATATATTTTCATATTATTATTATTACAGCTCAGTTGTTATTAACTGGTTCACTTTACAGGATCATTAGCATCTAAAGCTTTGTCTTCAATTAGTACCAATCAAAACTGTTCATCTAGACCTCCGGTGCAATATTTTAAATTGGTAAGTAAAGGCAGTTACCAGAGATCCGAAACAAGATTAACATTTTTGGTACACATTTAGACAGTAGGTAACTGTATAGTAGTATACTTTTTATAAAACTGTTCTTTTTTTTAAATTGTAATAAGTTTGAATTCAAAATCGGATCTGGTATGAATCTGCTCTAAGGATTTTACTAATCTTAATACATCTCCTATAGTGGAATTTATAATGACCTCTTTGATTCCATGACTAGCTTCTTCCCTAAGAGAGTCATGTTATCTCACTAAAAAGTGCTAACAGGCTTTATAAAAAAAATTGTTTTTTTGAGGGGGGGAATCAAGAAGCGAGAGCGATCGGGGAAGCGAGAGCGATCGCGCGCCTTTTAAATGAAGGTCTGTGTTAACCCACTACTTGTCTCAATACCTGGGTTATTTATTTGTGTACACTTGACCTTTGTTTTCTGTCCTATGTATGGAAAGAACTCTTGTTTTTAATGTCGTTTTAAACGGAATTGAAAAAAGTGGATCCATAAAGTGAAATGCTTAGTATATAAAATTAAGCAATTTATTTAAATTTAATTCTTTTTTATGGATTTATAAGCAAGTTTTAAGGATTAGGATACTACAAAACCTTAAAAACAAGGTTAGTGTATTTCCGTTCGAGTTTTCAATAGCACAAAATCTGAAGGGCTCTGATCTTAATGAAATAAAGTGTATAAAATGATGCATTATTGTTATTGTTATTATTAATGATGAGTCTGAAAAAGTAAAGTAGCCCATTAGCTTCTTTTCAAGGTTTACAGTACAGTATACTGGTGATACGCATGAAAAACTTGCCAATATCAATCAAAAATTTCGAATCATAGTAATAATAATGTACACCCAAAATCCTTAAAAGTACTTGCATAACAGAATAACTTTAATGTACATTATTATACCAAAGATAATTGGAAGATAAAGAAACCACAATTGTACTTGAGATTCCATGTGAATACAACAGAATAATTGAGTTAGCCACAACATAACAATGAGCAATGGTGTTAGAATGCTTAATAATGGTGTGATATTCAATCCAAAGATATTTCAGCTATTTTCTACATACTGAAGAAGTTTAATATTAAATAGAAACTTAAGTAGCAGTAATCCATTTAAAATGAGGTCTGAGATTATTTATATCTTGATGTGAAAAAGCTTCCATCCTGTTTTGTAAATGAAACATTTTAAACTTAGCCAGTTAATAACATTTTCAATTTTCAAAAGACTGAACATATTGTTCGTTTTTAATAAAAGTAGAATTGCATCTTTGTTTAGACCAAATATTTGTGGATGTATTTTGGGTCTATTTATGCTTATTAAAAAAAAGTTTTTTTAATCATATCATCTCTAAAAACAGTTGCCCAAGCACAAAACTTTTGAAAATTTCCAGACTTTTTTTTTATACTGATAGGCCCTTATTTACTTTTTATTTCTGTTTTGAAATTTAAAGCTGGAAAACATTGTAACAAAACACTCATGCTTGGGCAAAATTTTTCTTTGGCTTACTCTCAAAAGATGGCCGATAATTCTTTAGTCAAATTTTAAAACTGATAAAATCAGACAAAAATGGTCAAATTGTTTGGAGAATAAATATTACATTTATGTTTGTGCTATTTACATTAGTATTCATTGATAAATTGTGGTTAAATATCTCTTAAATTAGTGTTAACATATGCGCAAATTTGTTTAATTTTGCAAGCCTAGCCACGCCTAGTAGAGTAGACTGACCAATGGCCAAACCTAACTAAATTTTGCCGATTTGGTGAAAGGCATCGCTTTTGGCAAATGGCTAGCATGAGCATAGCTAACTATTAATTTAGCTTATAATTTTCAAGTTAATTTAGTATTGTGCTAAAAAGTCTAAAATTATGAAACTTTAAAACCCTATTTTTCAGATAATTTCAAGCAGCTGGTCTGTTAGCAAGCAGCAACAGAATCCCCATACATGACTCTATTTTTGTTATCTCAGGTTTAATTTACTAAGCATTTGCCTGTGTAAAAATAAACAATTACAATATTTGAGCATGTAGTAAAAGACTAACCTGGCCTAGTTCTAATAAATCTGTAGCTACTGTACCAAGAGCAATCTCTAATTTGACACAAGATTGTCTGTCATCTTATGATATCTATGTAAGCCTACTGTGATTACTCTCGCCCCACTGAAGTGGGGAGAGGGTATTGCAATGAGCTCCATCTGTCTGTCTTTCTGTTCGTCTACGTCCATATCTCAAAAACTATTGGGCCAATTTACTTCAAATTTGTAGACATTATCAAAACATAGGCGAGAGTATAATCGTTTACGATTACTTTGTCTTGTTATAGTTTACCATTAATTCTAAAAATTAAGGATGCATTACGGGTTAAGTCGGACATTCAATGCAATTTTGGTCACAAAATTTGGTGTGCATCTTTTACATCAACACTAAAATTTATTGTGTAAAGTTTTAGTTTAATATGCATACTACCTACTTAAGAAAATCTGAACTTGAAAATAGATGCATCATATACAAAATATATTAAAATTTTCACAAAATTTGACATATAAATTAGGGTGCATACACAGTGCGACTTCAATGCTATGTTACATTGTAATATTTGAGCAATATCACTCACTGTGGTATACTGTACCAAGTTTAATCAAATGTTTAGAATTAGATATTTTTATCTTTTCCACTTTTTTATTTAGCCACGGAGTTGTTACTCCCTCTGGTAGTAAGGCATTATGTTTGCAAATTTGCATGTGAACATTTGCAATGAAATTTGTAACCATAATGACAATAACAGTTTGCAAAAATAGCGAACAAGTAATTTCAACGAGCAGATTAATATAGGCCCAGCTACAGTAGCAATATTTAACCATGAACTTCATGATTTATAACACTGTTACAATCTGATTGTGTTCAATTATTCAGTTGAACCATTTTGAATAGAATGCAATGAAGCTTTTCAGTAGGTTAGGTGATACGAATCTAATCAATAAACTCCAAGAGATTTTGCACATCAATACTTATCATTGCTAAATTACTACACTGATCTTGACCAGTGTAAGCCCATGTCTTCTCAGAAGCTCCTGCTGTGGACAGCCTACTGTATGCTCACTCTTGGGCCATTTTTTTTTCTTAGCCAAACTGACTAAAGGTTCCCCAATTTGATTAGTCAAATTATAAATTCTTTAGCCAAATTTTAAAAAACAATAAAAATGCCTGCAAAATGGATGTTTTTGGGGGATTTTCATTTAGGGCCCGTTTGCGCGACTTTTTTTCAGTGTTTTACACCGTTATTAACCGGTTAAAAAAAATCCTGGTTTCACCCGAATGGGTGTTCATTGCAGGCCGCCCGTGGATTTAACACCGAAACAGCCTGATATGCTAACCCTGCAATTAACTGGATCTGTTTTTAATCGCTTTACCAATGTTTTACTCGATTTGAACACACGAGTAACGAGTATTTTTTTATATATATATCGAGAATAGTGCAGATTTTTCGTATTTATATTAATTCAATACCCTAAAACCTTTTATTTGTTGGAGCAGGGGCCATTGGAGATCATTATAAAGAGGGCATACGGTAAGTTTGCACTAGTAAAATTGCTATATGATATAAATTTACAATTTTATAAAATCTAGTACTGTAAACATTTCAATAGTGTAAAGTTTGGATTCGTAGTGCGGCTTTTGGAAAACAAATAAGAGTGATTAAAATCAACATCGCCTGTATCCTTAGCTTTGATAGTCATCCGGTGTTTTTAGAATTCAGAGTTTTGCGCGAACGGACATACCACCCGTGGATTTTTACCCTTATGTTTTTTTTTTCGATTCTCGCCCGAACGGGCCCTTAGTCAATTTGGTGAGAGATCATTTTTATTTTAGCCAAATGAGAATTCCAGTAGCCATTGGCAACTAGGCGAATGATTAGAGTGAGCACAGACAGCAGAATGTAGCCCATGTTTCAGATGGCAGGGCATGACATGACCCTTAGGGTGTAGAAAGTCATGGATGTGTAACATCTGATCCACAGCACCTTGAGACTCTACTTATGTTGCTATATAAATCAAATTACATTAAACACAAATCTCTGTCAAATTCATTTCACAGAGAACTATAAACAAATTGCTATTAATAAGTGAATATTTTAAATATTTTGTTTCCACAATCAGCAGAGAGCAAGCTCTAATCCTTTCCTTAACTCACTGCAGTCCCTTGCTACGATTTCAGTAGTTTACCGATAAACACGAATTTCAACTTTAACCAGTCGTAATTTCTTTATTGTTTACCCGATCGCGCCGATTTTTTTTTGAAACGACAGCCCAGAGTCTAAGCTTTCCGAAAATATGAAATACAAGCATCATACGACCGTTGGCGATGTCCTACCGTTGTTTATTTCGAGCGCGTTTCCAACTCGGCCCGAGCGACACACATTGTTGTTTGTTACACGCTGTGTTTTTTACTGCCGATACGCCGACAACAAAACTCTCATTATGGCCCGAAATATTAGCGATAGCGAATATTTATCTAGCTCAGATGATGAAATTCATTCTCAGGATTCTTCCGATTATGAAATTTCTGATTTTTCTGCCGAATCAAGCGAATTATCGAGCGATGAAGATACCCCCCTCAGCCAGCCCGACCACCGAAGAAACCACGCCGCGATCAAACCGGAGCTTCGACATCTCAAGCAGCTACGTAAGGAAATTTGTTTTAAATAGTCATTTTAAACGTGATTAGGCTAATTTCATTTATAAACATTTATTCTTATTCTATGATTATATTCGAAGAAGTTAGTATATTTTTTATCTCGAAAAATTAATTTGTTCTATTTTTAATTTTTTTTTTTCAAACTTGTTTTGTTGCCACGGCAACCCGGAAGTGTTGTTTTTCGAATTTTAAATGCCTCTGAGCGAACTTCCGGTGCAGCTCTATTCAAATTTAACGGCCGTATCGCATTCTAAATATTGATAATGAGGCTTGGAATCATTAAATATTAATTACTAAAGATAATTAATTATTTTAAGCTAATTTTATAATTAATATTTTTTTTTTATTTATTTTTTTTTTTTTTATTACAAGCCTATGTAAACATGGGGTAGGCCTAAGAAAGCCTAGCCTATGCAGGTTCCATAATTATTTTCACGATGTTGAAATGTATTATTATTACAATTAATTAATTTTTTAATTATATTTATTAGGTCTAAGGTGTGTGGATATGATGATGAAGACACAGGGGGACCAACAGACCATGAGTTGAAGTTTACACCACGGATACCACCAGGGATTCAGCTAGCCAATGTGCGGACACGCCAGGAAACAAGACCGAAGCTAAGTGCCCTTTATTTTTTCAAGTTATTTTTTAGTATTGAAGTTGTTTCTAATTTAGTAGATTACACTAACAAATATGCATTAGCCAATCCAGACGTGTGTAAATCCTATGGGCCTTGGAAAGATGTAACCGTCGACGAGTTTTATAATTTGATAGGGGTTCTTATATACATGGGTTTAGTCACCTATCCGGATGTTGCCACTTACTGGAGTACAACTGCACCTTACAATGGTTCTTGGGCTAGGTCATTCATGTCTAAAAAAAGATTTAAACAGATTATGTCTTATCTTCATATTGTAGATCCTGCTGCGGAAGATGAGGATGATTTGCTTCGGAAAGTTCGGTACCTCTTCGAATGTATGAGGACATCGTGCAAGAAGTACTTTCAGCCTTTTGAAAATGTAGCGGTAGATGAGAGAATGGTTAGATCCAGAGGTAGATTTAGCTTCAGGCAGTTTATACGCGATAAGCCAACTAGGTTTGGATTCAAGTTGTGGGTGTTAGCGGACACATCAACAGGATACACTTGGGACTTTGATATTTATTTAGGTGCTGCTGGCAAAGTTAAAGCTTCGAAGTTCGGTGTCAGCTATGATGTTGTTATGTCGATAGTTAAAGATTTATGCAATCAGGGATATAAGTTATAT
>JAOTQE010054348.1:0-20234 GCA_025631205.1 Nesometra sesokonis
CGTTGCCCCCCCCCCCCCTCCTTGGATCCGTGCCTGGGGTTTTAATATTATCTCATTGTTTTCATTTTGCAACAACTTGGTGGTTTTGCCATGTCTTGCCCCAAATGTTTTTTGTTTTTTGTAAATAATGTTTTGTTTTTTTTTCTTATAGTTCCAAAGTCATCAAATATTTCATATAATGGTAATAGCGGCAGCATTTGTACATTATCATGGACTTAATGTCATGGCAGAATACCGTGAACGAGTTGGTGAATGCGATGCAATACTAGACGTCAATACAGAAACTCAAACATTTTTTATGACAACGATGACACAAACAATAATGTAAAATAAACAAGATCATAATACTCAGTACCACAAATTAAACTTGGCTGAAATTTAGAACCAGATCTCAGAATTTTTTAAGTTCAACCTCTCGTAAGCAGACACCACTTACGGGAGGTGTCCGCTTACGAGAATTTCGGCTGAGGGCCAGACTTTGTAAAATCAGAAACGTATTTATTTCACGGAATTCTCAAAGAAAATGGCCTCTTGAATTTCTAGAAACCACATTATATATTTTATAAAATATATTTATCAATTTTTAAGATCAATTGGTTCAATAATATGATTTTGACCCATTACAGTTGTAGAATTTTGTACAGAATTTGTGTTTGATGTACAAAAAGAACAAATTTTCCAGGATGTCCACTTATGGGAGGTAAATTAACATACAAAAAATCTAAATTATAAGTCAAAAAGTGTCCATGGCTGGTTACAGGAGGTGGCTGCTTACGAGAGGTAACAAATGCACTAATTAGATAGGAAGAACAATCTTTTGAATGAGTGTCCATTATGGAAGGTGTCCGCTTACAAGAGGTTTCCGCACAGGGAGGTTCAGCTGTATTTGCTTTCCATTTGGGCTAATGTTTCTAAATCTTGGTTGTCCAAAACAAATTTCACTTGCCCTGATATATAGTAAGACACTTTTCCAATATATTAAAATGTGGCAGTTAGACTATTTAACATTTACTTATTGGGCAATAAGGTCGTGTTTCTGCAGGATTTTTAGATTATCCGATAAAAATTTTTTACAAAATTAAAAAAAGATTATCCAATCAAATAAATAATTTTAAAAACTGCGCAAACTCAATGCAGACCATAATGCATTGCGAGTTCATGAACTTCTTAATATTTTTGGATTTTCCATTTTCTCACGTGGTACCCTGGTGGCACCGCGGTGAAATCCTTGCAAAAACAAGATCAAGGTTGACCCTGTGTCAAAGGTAAAAAAATGATCACATTTAGGTCAATTATCGGATAATTATCAAAATAGAATCGGATAATTTTATTACATCAGATTAGGTTAAACACCCATTTCTAAAGCACTTTTATTGAATAATTTATATCGCGATAATTTTAAAATCTACTTTCATTATGCTTTGCTGTCACTGATGGAAATTTTTGGTTGAACTGGACATTAGGGAAATGAATCTGTAGACCCTGTACTGTTTTTAACAGTTTTAAATTAATATTATCGCAAAACAATACAGCTACAGAACTGTGTGTGAAAGATTATGTGGCAACTTGGCAAGAAGTATAAATGATAATATAGCATTTTGATAAATCAGTCCTCTAATAGCACCCTCTGTTACTCAGGATATGTTCAGATTGAGAACTTAATTGGCACATACAGTGAAACCTCGATTTTATGAACCTCAATTTTATGAACCCCGAATTTTACATACTCCTAAATTTAACTACATATGGGAAGTATTATTATTTGAACACGGTTTCGGACCTTAGAGTATGTGAACGTGTGAAGGGTAAAATTGCATGTTCTGTGGGCCATGTGGTTTTATCAGAAAAACACATCTAAAATTTAATATAATTGTACAGCAGCTTTCATATGATTGCCTGTTTTAAATAAGCTAATACTAAATTAATACACAGTTTGATAGATTGTATAATGTTTTGTATATTAAACATTTTCTAAATAGTTTGATACTTGGTCCCAAAGATCGAAAACTAAGCTTTATGTAGATTTGCTCTAAAAAAACAAAGTGAATCAGGTTTTGATTTGGAAATATACAGAGATTTACTTGTGGAGAGCCTCAACAAGATTTCTTTACATTAAATGTTCAAAATTTCTTCTCAAATAACAAGATGGTGTATCTAATTGATTCTATGCAATTAAACAAGATTTACTTGAAATTACAATATTTTGCTGAAACATTTGTTCATTTACTGTAGGAGTTGCTTGAGGTTTAGAAACATGATACTCTCTGTTGCCTGTGAGCATTTGTTTTTTGTGTAATATATGAAAAGATTTTGTTGAAAGTAGCACATGTATGTTTTAAATGTGATTTATACAATATCAGTAATCTACTGACCCTGGTATAAGCCTACATCTTTCAAATGTGGAATCACAATTGGGGGATAAGACAAAAACTATAATTGCTAGATTACATTTAATCATTAAAAACTTGGGTGGGCTTATGCCCAAGATGTGGGCTTATACCAGGGTTAGTACTGTACAGTACAATCAACTCAAAACTGACCCTCTGTAAATTTAAAACTAAATTTCACGCTAATCTGAACTTTTGTTTTAAATAATGAAACCATATACCATAAGATTACAATAATAACCGTGGGTTGATAATTTTTAAGTTTAGGGTGGGTAACTATTAGAGTAGGGGTTACTTTTAGAGTAGGGGTTACTAGTGTTGTAGGGATTAATATTAGAGTAGGGGTTACTAGTAATGTAGGGGTTACTATTAGAGTAGGGGTTACTAGTAATGTAGGGGTTACTATTAGAGTAGGGGTTACTAGTATTGTAGGGGTTACTATTAGAGTAGGGGTTACTGTCTGTTATTAGGAGATATTACTGTATATATTTTTGTGGCACATCAAAGAAAAAACATGTAATATGTATAATAGGAACATTAATGTACTAGCAATTCCAACCCCCTGCTGCCTATGTATTTTTAGATCTATAGTATTTTTATGCCTTAGATTAAAATATAAATATCTATTTAAAGTGTACTATATTATCATTGTTCAAATATTAGCTTTATAATTATCTTTCTCTTTGCCGTTATATAACATGATTTTCTTTCGGTTGTTTTTTTGTATCTACAATTTATAAAGGTTTTACTTTGACAGAACATAGTGGGTTTAATCACTATTTAGTGATTGAGAGATGTTTTATTGGTTTTTATTAATTGGGTTGTTTAATAATGTTTGATTTACTGTAATTATTAACATCTTGTATATTAGAGCTTATAGTTTGCTTTCCAACTGACTGAAAAAAAAGCAAAAGGTACTGTGTGTAGAAAACAGGATTTTAATAAGACCATTTATAAAAGCCTATATTCTTTATTTGATTTTATGCCACATATTCAGTAAGCAGGGGCGGATCCAGGATCCACCGAAAGGGGGTGGGCGTGGTTCCCAATTATTTTCTTTTGAGTAAAAAAAAGTCTTCTCTCAATTTGGTGCTCTGGTACCCTATTTTTACCGTTTGTTGGGTTTTTCTGGTAAATTTTTGACCCGGTGCACCTAATAATAAGGGAGGCACAACTACGTTTCGACGATAATGGGGGGGGGGGGCACGCGTGTCGGTTGCCCTCCCCCTCCCCATACATCTGCCCCTGGTAAGTTTACTCGCCACTTACAGGATGAGAACTACATCATGCTTTCTAAACCCAAGTCTCATGATGCCTAGTGAGTGGCATTGTTAGGTTCTGGAGAAGAACCCTGTCTGCAGCCAGGTTTGAACCCAGGACCTGGCAATTGGAAGGCAAGCATGTTATCCACCAAGCTACAGTGCCACTCCAAGCATTAATATGAAGTGAGACTACCTAAGTTGGCTGTACAGGTTCCCTCATAAACATCAAGCATGAAATCCTGTTTTCCACACCCAGTACCTTTGGATTTTTACAGCATTGCAAAGAGAACTTACAAGTATTGTGTAACATTATGGTTTGGATTACTTTTTCCTTGTTAATATTTGCTATTATATAACAATCACATCTCACAATAAAGTAATTGAGAGATGTTTGTGGGTTTAATTTCTCTGATAATGCAAGGAGTTATTGTCTATTGTATTATAATAACTCTTTAAGTAGTTTATTTGACTGTAAATTATTAACAATCCTTGTATATTAGTGGTTTTAACAAATTTTTTGAATATCGTGCTCTTGGTCTTCGATTAAAGGATAGACTAAAATCAACAGAACACTGTACTCTTATCTTCCTTCTCAGTGGCTAAACAAAAAATTAAGAAAATAACAGGGGAAAAATGTTAACGTAATTATTTTATTAGAATTAGAAGAATAAGTCAAGTATACCAGATTGATATTTTTTTCCAAAATCTGTAAACAAACTTTTTTCAGTGCCACTTTGGATTCGATTTGAGGAAAGTTGTACTGGTATTAATAAAAGCATTTTTTGTTGTCAGAATTATGTAACATTTCTCTTCTTGTTGCAAATATATATTTATAATATAGATTTTACACAAATTTAAATAAATCGAATCTATGTACCAGTCTGTAAGGAGATGTTGACAAATTCGCAGCACAGTAATAACTTAAACTTGATAATAGCGCCTTTTGCGACAAGCTTTAAAATGCTTTACAAAAAGGAATTTTAAAAACGCAAAACAGTCTTTTTTATTCCATTTTTCTGAATGACCCTTATTGATTTGACCTTTAGTTAGCATGACTAAATACTGTACAGTAGTTGGTTTTATAAGTTTTATCATATTTTGGTAAATTAGCTCTTGCTAAAACTAACCTCTTCTAAATTATCAAAAGCCCCTTCACACAAAAATACTGCAATGTTATCATAACCATGCTGGCATTATTGCCAGTCTAAACACTTTCATACAGAAGGTAAAATTCTGTTAATTATTAATGGTTACCTGTGTGAAAGGGTTCAAGTGAAAGCATAAAATTGGCAGTAATAACAGAGGGTGCTGTTTTTCAAATATTTCCAGCTTTGAATTTTGTTTAGTTCAGCTTCACTATTAAGTGGACCCTTTCACACACATCCAGCCAAAACCAATAACTATAATATAACAATATGTTTAGGGTCTGAGACGGCATTTGAAGAAAAAGTAAAGTACGCATTCACACTAACGCTGTGATACGAAAGTTACCACAATTTTAATGCTTTATAGTTCTGTGTAATGGGGCTAAAGTGTGAATTACCATTCTGAATGTCTCAAATCATCTTGGTAAAATGTTTCCATTTTTAATTCAAGTGTGATTGCAGATAACAAACTGAAATAAAGTTCCAATTTTCAGTAATATTTCCATTAACTGGTCATAAACATTCATAGTTACAAAGTACACTGTTTTTAACTGTACAGTTGTTTTTAACTGTACAGTAACTCAAAGATGGTGTTAAAATATCAAGCAGTCGTCACTGTTTCAAATGCCTGTACATCTACTATTGTAGTATATCTACATGATATATATAAATGGTACTAGATTACAACTAATTTCAAGCAGTGTAGTGTTAACTTTAAATTGCATGTATATCTACTACTGTAGTACATCTACATGATATATCACAGGTACTAGATTACAACTAATATTTTAGAATGTTCATACTTTACCCATACTTTATTAATATAATTGAGGTTTAATTTTTTTTTTTAATTCATTCATAATTTTAGTTTTCCAAGGGGACTGAATAAATCGTTATACAGTAATTAATTTATTGTAATAAAAAATCATCCATTTTGGATAAAAACACATTACAGTTTCATTATTTCTTATTTCAAAGAAAATTGTATAATCAGGGGTGGATCCAAGCTTCAGCGAAAGGGGGGGGGGGGCCTCACTTTTCCACTCTGGGTGGGCGTGGTTGCCAACTTTTTTCCTGGAGAGCAAAAAATTTTTGACCCGGCGCACCTAATATAAGGGGAGAGCGCAACCCCCTGGATTCGCGTATGATAATATACCATCATCTCTTGAATTATCATCTGGTTTAAATAAGTGCAACTCCTAAAGTGGAAATTGTTTTAAGTGTCCCAGTTGAATACACACACACACTCTAATTTCAGTAAGTTCTCCTGATTCTCATACACTGTGACTTGTATAGCAAAGCAATAAACGCATGGGAACCGTAAACCAACGAAAAACAATGTCGTGGGCTAAAGGCCCACTCGCATCATGGTTCTGGTGGTGGGAGAAGTCTTTTCGGATATGGATTATATACCGTAGGCCCAGTAAACTAATAGCTCATTTCCACTATAAAAAATCCTGTACATATTTGAAGATGATTACTGGTCCAAACACGACCCCATCGTGGATCGACAAAAGAGCGCAAGTGCAAGCCAGCACTTGCTGCATAATATGACTTTAGGAAAGTAGACATAGGAATTTATAACATCCAGTCCACAGCACCTTAAAAATACTCAGAATAAGGTGTTATATGAATCAAATTACATCACATAGATTAGTATACATCACCAACTTCATTTTCTTCAACAATTTGAATTTCAGCACTGTTGGTTGGTCTGTCCAGCCATCCTACCGCCTAGTCAGTCAGTTTCCAATATTCAAGTTTCTATGCATCATTAGAATCTATTTTAATGAAGCACCCCTCAATTTTCTTGTTTCTTTAAACACCCCTTAATTTCTATTGCAAACAATTTGAAACATCTGGAGAGTTATTTGCATGAATATGGTATACCTGCCAACTTTTTTTTGCTCCAATACGTGAGACAAATCCCGCCACCACTATCTGGGCCATATTCTCTCCCATTTCGATCTGGCAAGCAAAAAAAAAAAAAAAAATGCCATCTGACCATCTTTGGGCAGTTTCTGCCCGAACTATTGCTGTTTTGGGAACTATTTTTACTGTGTTTTGCTCTATAATTATGTCATGCGTGAAAAAAGCAGTTGGAATGACTGTTTATGGGTGAGAATTCTGCTAATGTGTGAGATAAATTAATTTATGTGTGAGACGTCAAAAATAGGCTCCAATGCGTGAGACTCACGCATAATGCGTGAGAGTTGGCAGGTATAGTATGGTAATAATGTGGCAATGCAAACTAAAGGAGGGATAAGTCACAAAGCTTCAGTAGTTTCCACAGGCAGGGACATAAAAATGGTCAATTTTTTTCATTTTACTACATTTCAAAATCATATACTGTAATTTACACATGAACTCTCATACTATATTAAAACGCAGGGAAAGTCTTGTACATCCTAAGAACAAAATCCCAAAAGACCAGCGGTGAAGTGTACAAGGTCAGTTGTCATAACTGTGATGAGGTATGCGTGGGAGGAACGGGTGGAACACTGGACGCCAGAGTAGATGAACATAAGACAGATGTGGAGAAAAGTGACTCAGGAGTGCGAACAGGTGGGAGGGGGGGTGTCGTTCCCGGTCGGGCATTATACATGGGTCGGCTATTGCTGATCACATTCTGGGGGAAGAGTCACATTCAAGACTTTGAAAATGTCAGCATTTTAGACGGGGAGGGCCATTGTCTAGCAGGGAAGGTGAGGGAGTCAATTTGGATGGAAGTCACAGATGATGACATGGACTGAAACCGGGGAAGGGGGCATGGGCTGAATCACGTCTGTGACGGCTTGCTGGGCCTAGGGTGCACCCGGCGTGGCCTCATTTTACCGATTTTCAATAGCTGTTCTTTCAATATAAAATGAATATCGCTACACTCATCCAGGCTATTAGGTTTTCAAAACCTTGGTTGACAACATCAAAACAACTTTTGTTTCATGGGCGCGGCCATCTTGAAAACATATCAGTCATTTGCAAATGTTTTATTTCACACCAAAAGTGCATTAAGTTTTAATAATAATTAAATATCTATATAAAACATTATATTTTTCCCTGTACATAAGACATTTAATAAAGAATTATCTTACAAGTCAACCTAGAGGTAGTTAGCCATATTTCATAGTCTGGAAAAGTTCTTGTGATGCATAAACTTTGACCCTACCTGTAAAAACAATCAGTTACGTACGTTGATCACTACGAGTAAATTCATAATTTTCATTGATTTCTAGATGACATCGGGTAGCCAAACAACTCAATATTATGTAATGTATATTATATTGTCATTTAATTACCTGAAAGTAGTTTATTTGAATACTGCTATGATGCCAATCATTCGGGTTTGGTGAATCGGCCTAGCCTAGGCCTAGGCTAGGCTAGGAGGCCTAGCCTACCTAGTCCTAGGCTAGTAGTAGGCCCCCAAAACTCTAGGGAGGTCGGGAATTCGGGAGGTAGTAGGTCTACACTGCCAACTGACTATCACTGGTAAGGGGTATAAGAGGCGGCCGAGGATATCCACCCGGTCGGTGTTTTACAATCTTGTGGAAACACAATTGCCCATTGTCAATTGGGCCAATAAAGGGCTTTCCTTTTGGTCTTTCAACTTCAAAGGTGAATATGGCTTTTACTTTATTTGTTTTTTTTTAAAGTTTATTTAACAATGACAGACGTCTGGTACTACTACTATTTTTTGACAATTATTCACGCTAGACTAGTATTTACAGTATTAAAACCAAAGAATAAAATTAAAGTATGTGGTCTGTGTTTGCTTATATAAACATAAAACAAGTATAAAGTTCTTTTTTCTGATTCAGATTTCATTTATTTCATCCACAATTGTAAAATTAAAAAATAGTGTGTGTTCACTATTTATACAATTAGAAATTTGAAGCTATTTTAAGAACCTTAATATATAACTAACAATAAAAATTCATAAAATGGCAAGAATAAAGAGTAATTATTTTTACTTGATATAATAAAAACATCTCAGCAACCTAATTACATGGTCTCAAGAAATTTGGCCTTTTGGAACTCTTTACCAAATTTTTAAAGGTGGTTTAATTCATCACATATTTTCATGGCTGGTTTTCAAATATTTGTTGGGAGTAATTGGACTTTTAATGTCAAACATACAAATTTATATTTTTTTAAACTTTTTCTTTTTAGGTGCAGTTTATTTTTAAATTCAAATTTTTGACTGGATACAATGCAGTCACCAGCAACTTCAAGAAAAGCTATGTTTGATGCTGATCTTGAACAGGCATTATTACTCCTGGACAGAGAACAAGCTAAGCTAGCCACTCCACTGGAAAAAAGTTACAGCCAAACACGACGAAGGATAGCATCATGTGATATGCCAATTGAATCACCATCATCATGCATCTACAAGTCACATAGCATGGATAGTGGTCTCAGCAGCATTAGTGTTTCCAGTAAGGGTGTACCAGAAGCCTCAAACCTGAGCTTCAGTAAACGAGTACCAGAGGCATCTAAACTCAGTTTTGGGACACCAGAGGCTTCCAAACTCAGCTTTAATATTCAGATACCAGTGAGACATTCTTCAGCTGCTGGCACTCAGGCTGGGATTTATTACCCTAAGTATCAGGTATATAAACAGTCAAAGTGTATCTCTTGTAAGGACTGTAGTATCTTTTTCTCTCCATCTGCATTCCTTAAGCATTGCCATGATAAACAGCTTGGAACAAGAGTAGAATGCAATGCTAGTTACATTGAACTTGCAACGGATAATCCTGGAATACAGCAGCAGAAATTATGGGAAGAGTTTCAGTTGCAAATTAATGGGAATGGCCTGCAGGATTATAGAGACAATGAAAGAACTTTGTCTTTCAGGAATTTTTCAGATAATGTTGGTGATAATCGTTTCAGTTGGAGGGAGGACGGCAGTGGTGATCGTTTAAATGGAAGTGTTCACACTGATGTGCTAGCCTGCAAGAGGTTGCTGCAAAGTACACAGAACATTATTCAGGGGTCTGCAGAAAAGGCTAAGAGGAGGTACAACTCGCGCAAAGATTTAATGTCATCCGTTTCTGATCTCACCAATGGCAGTTTTGATATCGATTCTGCTAAGCAGCCAGTTATAAAAATGTCATCATCAACTGGTTCACACTCATCGGCTAGGAAATCATTACAGAAATATTTAAGCGATGAGAAAGATTTTAAACTTGGAAGTCTGAAGATTTCTGATTCCTCATTTATATCTGATAACAGATTTCTTAATGGCAGTATAGATAAAAGTCAAATGGATTTGCTAAATGAAAATAAACCAGCAAGGGGTATAGAGACCAATGAACAGGCGTTATTTTTAAGTTTGAATGGAGATGGCAATAGTCATGATAATGAAAGAAAGAATTCTGATGCTGATAAAGAAGGTACTGTATAATGAGCTAATGTAAAAATAAGTTTTGTCAACATGGTGGTTGAAGTGGTAAAGGCCAACCACCACTTATTGTTTCAAGCCACTATTCTCATTTTGCCAACTGCAACTATTTGTTCCACGCATACCTATGACAATTGCAACTACGCCTACCACTGGCCAAGGCTAGGCAAATCCTCACATTGTAGAAATATTGTCACTTTCCCTTTGTGCAGAAATTACCCTACCAAATTACATAAAATACTAAAAATCTCTCTCATGTGGTGTTTTTTCATCACCATATTCCTTCAGAATGATTACAATGTTTTACAGTAGTTTTTTTTTTTTTGTTCTGCAAAACGTATAAATTTGATACATTTTTAATGCTAATAAACTCAAGCCCCTGTACCTCTGTGAGTCCTTGATTCTCCTTAAAAATTCAGAACCCCCTTTGTAGGATGCTGGCTACAACATTGTCGCATAATGCTGATGTTTTCATCATACATTCATCTTAAACCAGGTCTTTTTATCATCTCAAAATTGAAGTACAAATTTCATTTATTGTCTGTTTGAGTTTTTCATATGAAGTATAACTTAAGATGCCTTTTGTTAAAAGATCAAGTTAAAATAATATTTGTGTTAAGCAATTTTGAAAAATCCATCCCTAAATATAATTTCATTTTTTTAGATCCATTAAAGATACTTCAAAATGCACAAGAACTGATTCAACTAGCCTCCGCCAAATTACAAAAGCAACAAGGCCAATCAAGTAAGTAAAGGAAATCCCCTCTTTCCTCTACGTCGTAATTAGTGAGATTTTTCATAATGAAGACGGAGCGCTAAGGCAATGTATGTTAATGAGCAAATATGCAAATGAGGGAGGATGGAGAAAACATTTTTTTCTTGAATTGCTGTGTGAGTGAGCTGATGGCAAAAAAGATATTTATGTAGATATAACACAATATCAGCTGTATAAGTCCAATGAATATAGAAATTATTTAAGAAATTCTATATTTTATTTAATCATAGGTAAACATGTATGCCTAAAGCCTTAAAGTTGTATTGTAATAGATGGGGGCTAACTACGCCATTGCACAGTAAGGTGGTGATAGCTCATGTTAGCAGAACTAGCTCCATAACCACCTAGACATGGTAGATTAAAATCTACCTTAAATTGTGCATCTTCCTATTTATTTATTGTAAAATGTAAATGAGGCATGACACGGCAAAACCACCAAGTTGTAGGAAAATTGAAAATTTAGTTATTGTTAAAACTATATTACACTTTTTGTAAGCTTTACATACAATAAGGGATCAATTATCAAAATCGGACATTTATAACTTAGGTTATTGAACAAAATATAAACAAATTTTTTTTGTATTTGTTTATACTTCCTGCTATTTATTGGCAAATTTCTCAATAACTTCCTGTGCGACAACTTGGTGGTTTTGCCATGCCTTGCCTCAAATATTGTGATTAATGTGATATATAAAATGTATTGTTGTTGAATGGATAATAACCCTTGATAGCTCATGAAACAATAATACAGTAATTTTGAACCTAAGTAACAGAATATTTTTATATTTGGCTTGTCGTCACAAATTGGATATGGATAAAAATGAGTGGGATGAAAGCCTGTAATATATTACATATAGGCCTATATTCCTTTTCTAAGCTTAGGTTTAAATTGAATGTTTACTATAGTTTTAAACCTTGATTCCCACAGTAGAATTCCCAATCCAATACAAGTATTGCCACTTGCCACAGTTGAACCTCCCTGTGCGGACACCTCCCGTAAGCAGACACCTCCCATAATGGACACTAATTCAAAGACCCGTTTGTTCTTCCTATATAATCAGTGCATTTGGTACCTCCCGTAAGCGGACACCTCCCGTAAGCATACACCTCCCATAACGGACACTAATTCAAAGACCCGTTTGTTCTTCCTATATAATCAGTGCATTTGGTACCTCCCGTAAGCGGACACCTCCCGTAAGCGGACACGGACACTTTTTGTGGTAACATTTAGATTTTTTGTATGTTAATTTACCTCCCATAAGCGGACATTCGGGAAAATTTAGTTATTTTCCTTTCAAACGAATACAAATTTCTGTACAAAATCTTCCTTATACTGTACTGGGTGGGAATCATATTACTGAACCAATCATAAAAATGATAAAAACCATATTTAATAAAATATAGAATGCGGTGTATAGATATTTAAGAGAAAATTTCTGTTGAGAATGCCGTGAAATGTGAAACATAATGACGTATACATAATTTTACAACTTTGGCCCTCTATCGGCCAAAATTCTCGTAAGCGGACACCTCCCGTAAGCGGACACTTTCCCCAGACCCGATGGTGTCCGCTTACGGGAGGTTAAGCTGTATTCACATTTTATGTCTGTTTACATTACTCTTTTCAGTCTGGTGTACATAAATATTGACCATTGTCAAAATTATTCTACTGCAGTTACTGCAGAAATCTAATATCAGTATGTTGTCTTTGGTAACAGAATTGACACAACAAGGTCTCATTTTCAGTAATTCTCTTTCAGTTACTGAACTAATACTGTTATAACTGAGTTACTGCAGTAACTGTAGCTGGAAAATGCTAACATAATTCATAAGAAACTCTGTTTATACTGTTTACATTGCTTCATTCAGTCTGGTAGATGATAAGGAAACTGTTTTGGCACATTCTTCAAACAAACCACATAGTCATTGTTTATAGATAGGCCTTATCTATCTATTATTTTTTGTGCAATTTACTCAGAGTTTACAAACATTCCTTGATAGTTCCCAATTCCCTTCCCTCCATAGTATATGCTTCCATTTCATACTGTTTCTTATTGTTACTCTTATTCCTATCTGCTTCTAAGGCAGGGCGAAAATTCTTTGTGTTGCACAACATTTTTGAAAAGAAAATGCTTGGAAATTGTTTTTGTTTTTTTTTTGTCTGTAAACCCCTTTTACTATATTTTCTGGAATTTGATTTTTCAAGATGATCAGGTCCAAAAATATAAATAGAAGTTCATACTAAAATTATTGTGTATACTATAAAACAATTATTTTTCCAAAAAGGTTATAATTTTTTCGCTTAATTTGAATTATTGTGTAGCAAAGACATCAGTAGAGATAATTTGTTTTCTTGCAGTGATAGACTGGGAAGAGAGATATCAAGCAGAGAAAAAGTTGCGGAGAAAAATAGAACAGAAATTAAATGATATTCAAGGTAAGAATAGTTTGTAAATTAACTTGAATGTTTTGTTTTCAAAGGATTGATGTCATGTTTCACCACAAAATGAATCTTATGGTTGGAAAGTCAAAAAAATTCAGTTACTGATAGTATACATTCCAATATAAGCTGAAATCTAAACTTTAATAAGAACAATAACAATAAGCAATAGCAGAATATCCACAATATGCACTCATGGCACTTTCTCCTAAGTCAAGAGTGTTGATTTGAGTTAAATATGGGGGGGGGGGGGACAAAGACAAGAAGTTGCTTTCGTGGCGCGTGCAATGAGGAGGGTCTGGGTGGGCCTTGTTTTCCAGTTTGGTTTTGACAAGAAAAAAAACCGTCATTTCTCAATTTGTATGTCTATTTTTCTATTTTTAGAATCAATTATACAATATTTTTATTGATAAAAAGATGAAAGGTTTACCGCTTTTTTCAACTTTTACATTTTTTTCATACATTTACAAAAAGTGGGGGGGACAATTGATATCATGTCCCCCCTGTCCCCCACAAATCGACGCCCATGTCCTAAGTTATTGAAATGTAATAAAACAGTAGAAAGGAGCTTAGATAGATTAAAACAGGTATGTTTTGAGCCGTGATTAAAATACTGCCAGTGCCATAAAATTAGTACATCAAAAAATATGAGTACTTTAAGTTTGAATACATGGAAACATGCTTTTGAGAAAATCCCAATAAAGGAGACTTTCCTGTCTGGCCTAAAACGTAAATTATAATGAAAAGTCCCACAATAATCATAATTAATTAAAACAAAATTTCTGAAAAATTTGAAACCTATTTTTTGCTGATTATCTCAATTTTATGTCACCTATGATGTAATTTATTCTGTTGTGAAACCTTGTATAGTAAATGATGGTATGCAATATTTTAATGACTTCTGACGATTAATTGTAAAATATGTAATAACCAAGCAACACATGAAAGGTTTTATAAGTGATTGGAGAAAGATATGAAGGTGGTTTAATAGAAGGAATAAAAAGAACAAAAAAGACGTTAAATTTTACCACTGGAAACAAAGAGAAAACAGCATAGCATTTTGTACTATTGTTGACAAATTTCCGGGAAAGTGCAAGAAAGGAGGCGAAAAACAGCATGAGATGAAATCAGATAGTGACATGGTACCATGGAAGTGGCAAGACAAAACAGCAGGAGACATCATCATCATCATCGTCGTCATTATCATCATCACCGTCGTCACCGTCGTCTTTTAATTACATTTATGTCATTAGATCCTACATGAAACTATACAGAAAAAATATATATAACAAACGTCTTTATATAGGAGTTATTATATTCAACATCAAACATTTAAACTGCACCGATTGGTTGAAAGAGCGCCACGTGATTAAAAATATTCCTACTAATTCAGCTTGCCGACGTCACTTTGCAAAATATCGACTATTTATCAAGTGACGTCACTTTTATGACATCACTTTGCGATATAGTAAAATACTATTTAGCAAAGTGACGTCACTGACAATTGTGATGTTTACACAGTAACAAGCGAGCCAAGGCACTCCGATCAGTTAAGTGACGACGTTATAGGGCCTAGACAAATTTATCCGCAGAGACAGTGGAAACCCAAAAACACTAAAATATGGTATGTCAGTTTTCGAAGAATTTTGTAGAGATTGCGGAGTGAAGTTTGAAGATGTATGAAGGCCTATCGATCCTCTCCCATCCGATCCTCTCCCACCCAGAGCCGCCTGAAAGGTAGACATACCTAGGCCTAGACCTAAAGGTAGGCCTAGCCTAAGCCCTTTGTGTTGTTTGATGTAAAATATAAAACAAATGCCTCCAAATAGTACTATTCACTTCGGGGCTGCGCCCCTCAGTGAATAGTACTATTTTGAGGCACCTCTGCCCATAGTTTTAACCAGCAACTTTCAAGGCAACGTATATTTGTATACTATCACCAGTTTAGCCAATTGAGCTAAATGCCACTTTAAAAGTATATTCTAAAATAAATTCTTAAAAATTGCACAATTTTTAGTATGTTCCCAAAATTGAATGCAAATGAATACTTTATTCTGTGACAGAAATAAAGTAAAACTGTGTTTTTTTGTATGTGTAGTTTTTTGTATGTCTAGCAATTTTCATTCTGTTTTTAAATATATTTTCAGGTCAATTACATCAGGAACAGCAAAAACGACAAGAGTTAGAGATTGAACTCAGAGCTTTGAAACTGCAGTTATAAAGATGAAGCAAGTAAATGCATTGTATAAAAGCAGGTGAAAGGCAACTAGTATTGTAGATCTTAAAAATCTGCTTGAGTTAAATGTTGTATAATTATTTGTAAAGTGCAGATAAATGGCCCTCTATACACTGTAAAACAAGTAAGAAGAGGAAGGAAAAAAATACAAAATTATCAAAGAAAAGAAAACAAAACACCTCCATTGGAGCACTCAACTCACAGTATACTCTATTAAAGATGTATTGTCACCTGAAAATGACCAAAACTCATAACCATTAATTTTGAAGTTGACTTCTCTAGAGCTATGCCTCTCTAATAACCTACCTAGGCCTAGCCTATATTAGGCATTGTAGACTAGCATAGGCCTAACTTTCATCCGCCGGTCTCAATGCGAAAACGTGCAATAAGACCACCACGAACGAGTATCATGAGCGGTCACAGTTGATTGATTTTCGTCCTAGAATACGTCCGTGCTGCAGATGC
Organism: Nesometra sesokonis; assembly: GCA_025631205.1. NCBI lineage: Eukaryota > Metazoa > Echinodermata > Crinoidea > Comatulida > Antedonidae > Nesometra > Nesometra sesokonis. The sequence continues at coordinate 16,109 of JAOTQE010054348.1, forward strand.
GAAAGCAGGGTAATATTTTCACACTGAGGAATTTTCAAAATAATAGAGATTTCCATCTTTGATGTTTTTTGATAATTTTAGCATACAATGTTGCAATATTGGCGGTAAAAGTTCTTAAAATTATCATGTCATATATTTCTTTAAAATAAGCAAGTAATTTCAAAATCTAATTTTGTCATGTTTCAGGTGACGATACATCTTTCACACTATACTTGCAATGTGATCAGTTGCAATCTATCTATAAATTTGGGGCTCAGATTCGCAATTTCTATTCAGAAAAATTTTTACTTTAATACTTAGCCTGACAAAAATTGAGATCGATACCTTATGTGACTGCAACATAGGTTAGAATCATTTAATGTTCTTTAACCTTATATAGTAACAATTAGTCATCATGGCAGTATTCAATATTTCGACATAAATTATGTCATCATCAGGAATGATTATGACATAATTTATGTCAAAAGATTTTGACAATTAGTGGTTTTGAGTTCGTACACTGTAAATTTTAAATTTCTGGTCAGTATTGTTAATATTTTTTATATTATTAATTTTGCAACTCACCTTGCCTAAACCAAATCTTCCATTTATTTTTATATATTTTAACCTTCTTCCATGCCTTAGCAATTTTACACTTCCATGTGTATTTTTTAATGTTATAGTATTTTTGTATTAATTCGGTATGTAATGTTCGAGGTGCTCCAACTATAAGGCTATATAGCACAAAAAAAGCACAATTAATGTTGCCACTTACAAACTGGTTGAAGCTAACTTTAAAAAATTAAACATTTCTATAGTGAGAAGGTTTAATACCAAGCAATGAGATACATACCATCATGACAGGATTCAATATTTCAACATAAATTATGTTTTCAGGAATCTGATCCTGATAATAAAATAATTTATGTCGATTCCTGATGATTCCACTATTCCTCATATGATGACATAATTTATGTTAAACTCGACTTTGTCAACAATTCATGTTTGCGAGATGCCTTTGTGGTATTGGTAGTTTTTAAAGAAATACTTCCAGTTTAAACTCCTTTGTCATAGTTAAGTGGTTATGTCTACTGCCCTCCTAATGTCTGTAGATATGCGATCAGTCAAATGGAAATCATAACCATTTAGAGCGTAACCATCACACGACCATATGATAAGACTTCAGGTTCAGTAGTTGGCTTATTACATGGTTTAGTTTCCTTGGTTTGAGCCTTGATGCAGTGTAGTATAGTCTTGCAGCAGGGTAGGCCTCGCAAAGGTGAAGAACCTCTTTGTCACCTGCAAAAGATCAAGAGAAAATTTTACCCTGAGGTGCTGCATCACAACTAGTACCACACATGCTAACGTCAAGCAGTATTAACAAGAGTGGAAGCATCTACTACCTGGTTGGCCACTGTAGGTCGTATACTGAGACTTAGTTTTACTATGCCGGGAGACCCCAGCAAACACATGCGGCTGGCAATGTTCAAACACTGGTTATCCATCTTGACATTGCAAGAGAAGCCACTATGGTTCTCACAAAGAGAAATTCTATGACAAAGCAATAGTTTAGAACATTTTTATTCCAGGAATCAGAAATATAGTAAGAAAAATGCCCACTATATTAAAACCAACTCTGTTCTTGTCTACTTGACTCAAAGGTGCTATTGTAAGATATCTAGATGATTTATCATTACAATTTAGATCTACCATATTGTATGCTGTTGCTACATACTGTACAGTATATCCCTTCTGGTTTAAAAAAGTTTGACAATACATCTTCCAACATTACTACAATTTTTTTTAAACAGGCATCAGTCGGTTAATAATCCCGCCCTTGGGCATAAGCCCACCCCAAACTTTTGAGTTATATTCATGGCAAACAAGGCATTCTGGTATAATCCCATCCCAATTCCTTCTGAGTTATGTTCATGGTAAACAAGGCAATCTGGTATAATCCCAACTCAAAGTTTTGAGTTATATTCATGGCGAACAAGGCACTCTGGCATAAGCGATCTCAAACTTTTTAATCATATTCATGGAAAACTTCAGAGTTATGTTCATGGCAAACAAGGCATTCTGGTATAATCCCACCCACTAATTCGATGTGCACTAATAAATTGTACTTGTATATTTCTCCCACAATGTTGTGAAGTACGGTGTATTGTTGTGGTCTTTTTCATTCAATAGGTATTTTTATTTCCAATATTCTTTTGAATCTTTTTTTTCTCTTTCATGGGGTTGTCCTACCTTTATTCACGATATCAATTATATAAACACATAACTGCTTATATAGCACACACATAGTATATACATTAGTCACATTATTAACTGTGTCTGAAAAGCTGAAATCATCATTTTCTAGATATCTATTACAGAATGGTAGAAATTATCATATCGGTGAGTATACTTCACTGACTTACTTTATATATACACCTGGAACAGATATCCCTTGATATGCATTTATTTTATTTTTTTTTACTTAAATTTTTAATTTTTTATCAGATTTTTTTTATGTATAAAATTAATGGAAACCCTGATCTCACCAGTAAACACCATAGAACCTAATGTATATTAACAGCATATAGATATACATACAATACATTTTATGTGAGCATAGGTTCTAGATTACGGATGTCAATAAATTACCATTTTTTATATATAGTTTTTTCTCTATTACAAACTCATTTTTAATACCATTTTCTTTTCAGTTCAACCTGAAACATTTTCCAAGGGTATTCTTTTCCTAGACCAAGTCTATATTTTTTTTAAATTTATTACTTCAGTTTTAAAATTTTTTATCAGATTTTCTTGTTTATGTATAAAATTAATGGAAACGCTGATCTAACCAGTAAACACCATATAACCTAACGTATATCAAATCATATAGACATACATACAATACATTTATGTGAGCATAGGTTCTAGTTTACGGATGTCAATAAATGCCCTTTTTTTTTAGCTTTTCCTCTAGTTATTAAAAACTCATTTTTAATACCATTTTCAGTTCAACCTGAAACATTCTTTTGAATCTCTATCAATTGAGATGGTTCATTTTTGATAAATGAAAGTTTATTCTTCAGTGGAACTTGATTCTCAGTTTCGGAAATTCTATGCCTGCCTTCACTATATAGACAGTAGTAAAAATCAAATCAAACACACTAACCCCACCAAGATCTCAAAAAGTTCAGATCCTGGGTATTACACATGCACCGTCAAAAACTGTAACATTTTCTTCTGGTACTTTGCAAGGCTTTTGCAAGGGTTCCCAGTGAAATTTCAGAATGTTTATATAGATTCTTTCACACTCAATCAAACCTACTTAGAACTACTTACAAGGTGTTACTACTGTATTTCCTGATGTGAACATTTTATCAGGGTAACAAGCCTGGTGCAGTGCTTGGGTACTTCTGTTTGGTCCACTACCCATTCATAGAAGTTATTTGAAGATGCATAATTTCTTTATATGAGACTCGCGTTTTACGTATGTCTGCAAGGTACGCCCTTTCTGCACGTTTCATTTACTCTGTGTATTTGCTTGATGTGCCTTGAAACATTAAATGTGACACGTCCAAATAGCCTATCCAGTAAAAAATGGCATAAATAGTACTGTAGGTTATTTGAAGATAACAATGGTTACAACATTATAATTATCTTTCCATTACATAGTTTACTATGTAATTTCTTTATATGAGACCCTCTTTTTACGGATGTCTGCAAGGCACGCCTTCCTGCATGCTTCACTTTCTCTGTGTATTTGCTTGATGTGCCATGAAACATTAAATGTGACACGTCCAAATAGAGGGTATGCCTATCCAAAAAAAAAATGCATAAATATCACTGTAGGTTATTTGAAGATAACAATGGTTACAACATTATCTTTCCATTCCATAGTTTACTATGTAATTTCTTTATATGAGACTCACTTTTTATGGATGTCTGCAAGGCATGCCTTCTTGCATGCTTCACTTACTTGGTATTTATTTATTTATTAAACCATATTTCACGAAGGTGACCCATCCAGCGTGAGCTGATTGTGAGGGGCCCTCAAAAATACAAACTTATATACGTATATACAAAACTATATATAAATATCATTACCAAAAAAATATACATAAATCTACAATTAAATATCAGTAATAATATA
>JAOTQE010054359.1:0-20231 GCA_025631205.1 Nesometra sesokonis
GTAACAAACTTTGCCCAACAAATTCACCACAACCGCCGCCAATCCGCCGCTGCGGAGAAACGGGCCAATAACAATACACTCCCCTAGAGCTTCGCTCTTGGGGAGGCTAATAAAAATGTTGATATCAGACGGAAGAATGTCCAAAATATGATGTTTGCATTGAGGTCCAATAATTATGGCGTGTTCAATATTATATAATATTGAACTTTGTGTATTTAAAAATTAGCCAATGATGTCACTTAACCAAGCAAGAGAATTTTTTTTATTCTATAATGGTGCAAACGCACAAGAGCAAGGCCTGTTGGGTGGTTAGGCACAATGGACTACCTATTGTTGATTACTAAGAATTAATAACTAGCATAGAAATCTATAAAAGTGGCTGTTAATGTTTTTCACGAATACTGTATATATCTGAGAGGACATGGATTTTAATTTTTAAGATGTAGGCTAGTTATGCCTAGGATAGGCCTTGGTTGCTGGTGGCAGACCTAGGCTAAGCCCTGACAAATCCGTACTCACAAGTAAATTTTATTAAATATTATTTATAATATTAAATGCCTATTTTCGGGAGATACTAAAAAATATTGTACTCACTATGGCAAAACATTGAACTCGTCTTTGACTCGTTCAATATCTTGCAACATTTCCAACAAAATTTTCGGTATCCCCCTCAAAGGAATTCAATATTAAATGGTTAAATGGTTAAACATTTATATAGCGCAAAATACTAAAGTCTCTATGCGCTTCAAGTGAAAGAGGAAAAAAGAATCAGAAAGAACTAAATAGGTGAGTTTTCAAACCATGTTTGAAAACAGAAACAGAGGGTGAATGACGAATAGACAATGGTAAAGCGTTTCACAACTTAGGTGCAGTAATCTTGATGGATCTTTCCCCACATGACTTTAACTTCTAAGATGGGCAGAAAAGAAGCGTTTGGTCAGATGTTGACCTCAAAGTATGAGTGCATGTTGAGGAACGAAATCGAAGAAGGTCAGAAATATATTGGGGAGATGAATTATGGATGGAGCTGAAGACAAATAAAAGGATTTTAAAAATAATACGTTGCTTAATGGGTAACCAATGTAGATTTTGGAGGATAGGGGTGATGTGCTGAGATTTAGGAGATTTAGTGACAAGTCGAGCGGCAACATTCAAGAGTAGCTGAAGCTTACGAATTGAAGAAGAGGGCAACCCATGCAATACTCCATTACAATATAATTATTATTCCATCTACAGAATTCAGTTAAACAATCAGTTTAATTTGAATTATTTAATTTTGAATACTTACGTCAATTGTTGATACAGTAACCTTTCCGTCAATGCTGCTATTGCACAGAACATTTTTGATCGTAATGTTGTACTTTGTTCCAACTGTATTAATTCATGTAATGTCTGAATTTGTTCGACTTCAATAGAATCAACAAATATATCACCCAAAGCTTTCTCCATTTCCTGAATAAAAAATTATGAAAATATAATTATTTTGTCGATAATCAAGTTAAAGTAAAACTATAAATACTCCTTCTGTAAAAGCATAGCCTCCCCACTTGGTAAATTATTATCAGGGTTCATATACTTTGAGCAAAAAGTAATTCCATAATTAAAACCATTTTTACACAAAAATCAAAGATTTTTAATTTTTAAAATCCTACTATTTGCCCAACAACTTATAAGTATTGTAACAGTTTGATTTTCTATAACATACAGTACACTTAATCATCATACTATAATTTGAGCAACATTTGTCCGTCTGTTTGTTCCTCTACTCCTCCCAGGTCCTTGGTCCGATCTCCATCAAACTTGGTGGGTGGATGGAGGTTCACTGTGAAATTGATCTTGAGGGGTTCATTTTTTGAAAGGTCAAGGTCCGGTCACTTGGGTCAAAGGTCAAATAACTATTTTTCGCTACTCCTTGGTCCCATCTTGGCCAAACTTGGTTGAAGCATGTAGGTTCAGACCAGAATTGCCGATGATGGGTTCACGGGGTCAAAGGTCAAGGTTATGGGAACAGGGTCAAAGGTCAAGGTTACGAGACGAACAATTTGACTAGTATTTATAAATTACTATAATACTTTATATACTGGTGTTATTTAATCTCATACTCTGTTCATACTCTTCAGTTATAAATGTATGACGAAAAAAAGCCATTTCACGGTTTCAACTGTGCATGTGCAGATTAAGGTCAAGTCATAAAACAAAGCGCGTCAATTATATTCCTTTCACAATAAGCCGCTCATCATTTTATAATAACAATATGTGACATTTATATAGCGCTTATTGCCAAGGCCTCTTGCTTCACAATTATTACCCCCAGTTATTGGAACAAACACCTATGAAATACCATCCATTCAATAATGTTGCAGCTGTATTCAGAGCATATGGCATCTTTACCTCCCAGGTACCCATTTATACTCCTGGGCAGAGAGAGGCAACATGGATAAAGTGTCTTGCCTAGGAACACAGTTAGCTGAACAGAGTAAGCCTCGAACCACCCACCTCATGACTGGAAATCCGAAACGCAACCGCTGCGGCAACTGCTTCCACAAGTTTTATCACTTGACCTTAATCATGCACATGCGCAAGTTAAACATTAAAACAAATGGCTTATTGGCTTGAGCTTCACTGTACCATGGCTTTTAAAAAAATGCCATGGTGGATTAAATGTACAAAATAATAATCGGAGAAAGTTAAAAATCAATGGATCAGGGTTCATCTTCTTGCAGTCTGTAAAGTTTGAAACCAATCGAACTTATAAAATTTGAGTAATTCTGGTAAAACAATCTTTGTCACAATGTTTTGAAGTATAATGACATAAACATAGTATATCAGTATTATATTTGTGAATTTGAATAAAAAATAGTAGCATCTAAAATGTTTTAATTTTTTATTGACAGCAGAGTAGGTCTTCAAGACTTTACCAAGATTGTTGCTTTCACACACATCGATCCTTGTTAAAATTTGTACAGTTGAGAAAACGTGTATGTGTGAATTTGTATAAGTGTAAATTATAGAATTGTGTAAGGGTTAATGGCTCTATTTAACCAAAAATAAATATAAAAAACAAATATTCTACCTTTATATTAATGACTCCATCATTATCCCTGTCCACTTTCCGGAATGCTTTCTTGTACAAAGCCTGCCGTCGTTTATTTATCCGACAGTAACCAATGAGGTAATCCATAGGGGTCATGGACTCCAGAACACGCACGTCCATTGGGATCTCAAACCGACTTGACTGACGGGATAATGCTAAGCGGCCACGCAACCATGACTGCATCTTGGGTTTCTGTAAATCAACATTGGGACATGAACTCAAATGCACTAGGCAAATTTATTCATGCGAATCAATATTTTCATGTCGAAAACATTTTCGCGAAATTTTACTCGCAAATATTTTTAATTTACTTTATTTTAACAGATCAATACAAACAATCTAAAAATGCTAAAGACAAAATATGTCGTAATGCAAATTTATATAATTACATTTCATAAAATTATATTTGTAAATAAGAAAATAAATCAATATTGTTAAAGTGGACCTTTAAAAGAATTTGATGTTATCAAAGGATAAATAAGTATGATGAAAAAATGTTAGTCATGGTCTCTGGAATATGATGATAAATAAATAATTCACTTACTCAAAGACAGAAATTTGAGAAATACTACGTTTCGGCTCCTTCCACTAAGGGTCTTAATCACGTGGGGTGTAGACACCCCAGCTCTCTATAGCGCTGTCACTGCCCCAGACTTTTGCTATTGGGGGTGATTGGCAAATAATTCAAATCAATTAAATATAATGGAATAAAACTAACTAAAACTAACATGAAAAACTTACCTTGATATCAACATCAGAAATTTCCGTAACATCTTGGACTTCTGGTGAAGGATCCGTCCCTCGTCGCCGCAACCTCATCTCAATATCAAGAAGATCCTGTAGGAAGTAATATTAAGGATTGACATACTATACACAGTACCATTGTGCATGGCTAGTGACCAATAAGATCCTGTAGAAAGCAATATTAAGGATTGACATACTGTACACAGTACCATTGTGCATGGTTAGTGACCAATAAGATCCTGTAGGAAGTAATATTAAGGATTGGCATACTACACACAGTACCATTGTGCATGGCTAGTGACCAATAAGCTATTTCACGGTTTCAATCACGCAATTCAAAAATTGACGTGCAGCTTATTGAAAGGGATATACTTGTCACGCGTCATTCTATAACTTGACCTTAATCTTGCACATGCGCAGTTTAAACCATGAAATGGCTTATTAGCAACCAAGGAGAGCTATGCATTTACCATATTAAAATGCATACATGTCATATACTAGGCCAATTTGCAACAGAAGGAAATGTCAGGAAAATAACAGTCCTAGGGTAGTTCAGGTCGTAAAGCAGTTTGGGGCATAGTCCTTCAAATTTGATTTTTTTTTTTAATTAGAAGCCAAGATATACAAACATCTTATAACAATTTATTTCAAATATATGATATATTTCATGAACAATGGTGTAATATAATAATATATTATCATGGTGAATCAATGGTGAAATGGTGTAATATATTTCATGATCAATGGTGTAAATTTCATGGAAATAGTTGATTATTCAAAACATTGTATACATGAAATGCAAGTGATTTTGGTCAGGGTGTGATGGTTGTGGTGAGTACAAGAATGCAGGGGTTTCATGATGAAAAGTGGATTGTGTATCAACCTACACCAAAGCAAAAAAAAAATGAATAAGCAAAAAATCTCCACGGTACAATAAACAAGAATAATAATAATAATAATAATAATAATACATTTTGAATTGAATGTAAAATTTCTTATAATGTATCGCAAAAACCAAATTGAGTTTAATAAAATTTTGTAACAAATGTGTTTGATGCAAGTTCATAAAGAAAACAAGCATGCACAATTGACAAATTAATAGGTGAATCAGAATGAGGCTGCATGCAAAGATGTATGATAATTAATTTACCTAGGTACTTAATCTGAATACCATAGGTATATTAACCAGGGTACAAAATCTTGTTTTATGGTAAATACAAGGTATGCATTGCTTTATAGTGCTCGATTAGTATTAGCCCACTTAAAATATCTAGTAAAATCTAGTCTGGGCTAGTAGGCCTGGTCATTTATCTGAGTCCAGTGGGCTAGTGAACAATTAGAAAAAAAAACTCATGTCTGAAAAATCATTAGTTTAAAAAAAATCATATACTTATGATCAATTGAATATATGTAACTTTCTCAATTAACTATTATATAGTGATATTTGGGTACAGTAAACCTGAACAGACTTTCAACCGGTACGGGACAAATAAAGAATTTCCTCCACAGTATTGGTGCAGCACGCTCACCAAATGCAATTGTGGTGTTCCATAGACTATCAACCACATCACTGTGCGAGGTCTACAAGTCTCCAAGAGGCATTCTTGGACTAATTTACTTGGACAACGTCACAGTAAGATGGCTATAGAAAGATCTCTTGCTGTAGTGTGGACTTAAAGTCGGGCACTTACTTCATCGTGCGACAGTCGTACGACTAAACCGTCGCTCCCTGTGTGTGGTTGCCAGACGCAAAGACAGTCTTCTATTCGCAGTTTTTTTTAGTGATTTCCCCCTTGAATCACTAAAAACCGTCGGCCAACGGGTAGAAGATTGTCATCGCGTCTGGCAACCACACACACACCGGAAGCGACGGTTTACCGTTTAGTCGTGTGACCGTCATACGACCGTAGCACGATGAAGAGAGTATCCGGCTTTACACAAATGAACAAACAAGTGATATTTCACACATGCTCAATAAATGATCCATTACAAACTAAATTTAGCAGGTACATATGCTGTACATACTGTTATATTGTAATATATGGCAGTACGAGTACATTGTAAAAATAGTGAATTAATGGGCTAAATAAAACAGATTATGGCCTGGTTAAGCTAGAAATATCTAGTCCATTGGGTAATCACAAGCTGTGCCTAACCCAAGCAGTGCCTCCTGATCCTCCCATGAAGCCAAATTGGTCACACTTAATAAACTTAAAAAAAACCATGCATTTTGTTTCCAAGATTTTTGCATCAACAAACTAAATTGCACCTCCCCAGTATAAATAATATGAGCAAGCTATGGAAATAAAGCATGCAGAAGCATAAATAATGAAATGTGATAAAATTAAAGATTTATTATACATACTTTCAAAGACTGTGGAATAAAACGAAAGAGAAGAGAAGAGGAAATTAATTAAAAAGAATGAACAAGATGGTAAAATGATAATCAATGTTAAAATGTATACAAACCATCATCATAAATTGAGTCATATACTGTGGGTATGCCTACAGTAATCTCTTGGAAAACAAGATTAAATTGTAGCAAAATAATACAGTAGTACTGCACTAATAAAATATATTTTGTGGTGCACCACATGTGTAATTCTGAGACGAACTGTTGAATTTCAAAATAACTTTCATCATCCTAAGAAACGAGACTCACTCTTAGGGGCACATTTTCAAGTTTTGAAAGAACACCAAATACACAGTAAGCAAGTTACCAGATGGCTAGAGAACAATAGTGTTGATGTGACCAATTTGCAAAACTTTAATATGACAACATCATCATGTCAAAGTTTACAAAATGTAAGTAAGTAAAATCCTGAAGATTATTTTTAGTTTCTATAGTATGAAGCGGATGAGAGTATGATACTCCCCCTGGATGGGACGCTAGTCCATCGCAGGTTACTTCCCAGCAATTTGCCGGTACCCATCATATAGCTGGGTGGACTGAAGCAATGCGAGTAATGTGTGTTGCCCAGGCACATAAGCAACTGGAATGAGTGATTCTCGAACTCCCGACCTCTCGATTGGGATTCTGAACTTTAACCACTGCACCAACTGCTCTCCACTTAGCAAATCTACATCTTCATATTTGCCAACTTATATGCCCGACACAAAAAAACAATTTCTTTCAAGGAACAAAATCAACGTATATAGAAGATACTGTATAGAAGAGTAGGCAAATAGTATTGTGTTGCATACCACACTGCCACCATGTTAATATCAGTATTTAACTTATACAGTTGCAGTGTTTTCCCAATTAAAAAAATTATACTGGTAAATTGTTTAAAAACATAGCTTGTCAGGCATGGATTTTGGATTGGTTTTGGCCCTACCTCAAATATCTACAAAACTATAGACCTTTATGAGCATTTATGTATTCTCTGTAATATTAAAGAGTGAAGGAATGCAAACAATATATGAGAATCAAAACTATATCATAATTATTTTTCAATAAACAAAATTTTTACTAGTAATTTGTAATTTTTACCGGTAAATTTGATGGCTAAACCATACTTGGGAGAACACCGATTTGAACCTCCCGTAAACGGATACCCTCAGGTGTCCGTAAAAATGTCCGCTTGCGTGTCAAAATTATGTGCGTATGTCCGACATTTCATGGATTTCTTAACGCAGAGGGCCTCTCAAATTTTTAGAAACCGCATTGTATCTTTTATTAAATATTATTTATTATTTTTTACGATCAGTTGGTTTCACCATAACAGTATAAGTATTTTCAACAGAAATTTGTATTCATTGTCTAAAAAATCAAAACCTTTACCAGGGTGACTACATATAGCAGGTAAATTATCATGAAAAAAATTAAAATTGTAAGTCAAAAAGTGTCCGCGGTCACTTAGGGGAGGTGGCCACTTACAAGAGGTACCAAATGTACTAATTAGATAGAAAGGACAATCAGGCTTTTGAATGAGTAGCCGTTATGGCAGGTGTCCGCTTATTAGAGGTGTTTGCACATGGAGAATCAACTGTAGTTGGTCTTACCTGTGAATCAAGACCAAAGATATCCACTTTGTATTTTGGTGGTGGACCAAGCGTCCTCCGTTTCTCACTGCCATCTTCTTTAGGGTTCTTCTGATTTTCACTATAAGATAAACACATTCTATCAAAAATGTTGATACTTTGAAATACAAACCTTCAACTAGTATTTTAACAATTGCTGATAAAATGTCCTCGGTTTTCATAGATATAATTATATGCCAAAGTTCTTTAAATTAAAATTTGCTTATTTGTAAAAGTTTCATTGACTGTCGGTCAATATCGTAAGATTGTGTCTGGTTTCCTAATTTCCTCCTGGTATACTTTGGCGGGCGCCACCAACGGTTGAACTTGCAATCTTTCCAAGCAGGCTGTTGTAAATATTGGACAATTGATATGCCCCCTCGTCTCGATTCATATTATTCTTAGTTTTGCGTATCCAGATGGATTCTTTAATTTTTTTTCCAAATATGGGAATGCCTTTTCTACAATTTTCCTGAATGTCCAATCTGGCAAATGATTGTATTTATTCATATGGTCTGTGATTGCTAATTTGTTGACGCTAGATGATGGTAGATCGTGTGCGTATTTTAGAGAATGTTGTACGTCTTTTTTTGTGTTTACTTTAATTTAAGGAACTTTGGCATATAAGTATTTTAACAAAGTTCAAAATAAATATCAGAACAGCAAATTGAAGCCTGTTATTTCTTCAATTGTGGCATGAATGAGAGTCAATCAAATTTTGTTGCCAGGAGGTAATGTCTTTCCCAAATATATTATTATTTTTATCAGTGTGAACCACCAGTTGCTATTAACACCATTTTTAAAACCATGTCACACATTTAAAAATGGATTATATTAATTTTTAAATGTCATATACAGTCAACTCTCCCAATACCGGACACACTCAGGCCGGCAATTATTTTCCGGTTTTCTGGAAAGTCCGGTTTTCTGAATTTAGAATTTAGATAATAGAATAGGAATAGGAAAAATTTGGGACTTTTAAAAAAGTCTGGTTTTTCGTGAAATCTGGTTTGCGGAGAGTCCGGTATTGGGAGAGTTGACTGTAGTTATAATTCAGCAGTGACATGTTCTTTCTGTTAAAGTATTTAAAAAAGTTGTTTTAATTAACAACAAAACCAATGGCATTAAATATTGTAAAGTGCTGAAAGGTCATTATCGGTGTCTTACGATGTAAGAAGTGACCTTTACCATGTACACTGTTCGCAAACAATACGTGCAGGTAGTTAGTAATATAGGCTTCTACCATTATGAGAATTGCACGGCCTGCATTGTAGTGATGCTGTATTACATTATTAGGCATCAGCAGTTTGACCTTTCCCATTTTTATATTTTTGCCCAGTATTGTACATATGGCAATCAAATCTGGCAACCTAATTTGCTTGGGAACCCTCATTCAAGAAAAAAAATAGACATACAATTGGGCCAAATAAGGAAACCCGGACATGCAATTTTTTTTTTTTTTGCTTGTCAAAATCAAATTGCAACCCATGCCCACCAGAACTCTAGAGAGGGCTCCCCACTCCACTTTTTGCTGGATCCTGGATCCGCACCTGGCTTTCATGAGAAGGTAAGTATATCTGAGGATCCTCTCATTGAAAATTGCTTAAACCAGTGACCCTGAGATAAAACTACCAAGTACTGATAAATTTTATACCTATTATCTTCTGCACCAGATCCGATGACCTCAGTCTCTTGAACCTTAGTTACTTCTCCATCTTCTTCACCTTCTTGCTTTTCTACATCTTCAATCTGGAATCAAACATACAAATAATATCAAATAGTATAAATCAAGAGAAAAGAAGAGTATACACCGACTAAACCATCTACTTATGCCTGCTCCATCTCACTAATATAAACTAAGAAACACATTACTGTATATTATCTATTGTCAAAGAATAAAATGGAAAGATTGAAACAAAATAAAATCAATTATGGAGCACTTAACCAATGGAAGATTGAGAGAGAGAGTTCATACAGTTACTGTGCAATGTGCAGCCTGCCCTCATGCATCTGAGAGAAAAATGACTGTACACGGTGTTCGGTATGATGTTTCGAGACTTCCATTCTAAATTACGCAAACATCGCATATGCTTATTCTTGTGCTATTTATATTTTTTGCTACCACTTGCTACGCCATGAGTCAATGCATATTTCCAAGGTACATGGGCACCCTTCTCACATATTTTACATGCCCCTTGCTAAAATGGCCAAAATAGACATACAAATGGAAAACCGGCAAAATAGGGTATATAAATACTTGTTATTAAATTTATTCTTTTTTTGCTTGTCGAAATTAAAAGCCGATGAAACTTGGCCTCCAGGGTGAAAAGTGTACCATCCAATACACTTTAAAAAAAATTTGAATCTGTCCCTGTAAGTTAAACCAATACCATATACATTCAGTATAACACTACTAGTTACTAGAAAGAAATTATACCTGAATCCTTTCTTCATCTGATTTTTCTTCTATTTCATTGTTTTCATTAGTATCTGGTACTTCCTCTTTATTTGAATCTGTAGGTATTTCTGAATCAGAACTATCAGCTCCTTCTGTAACTCCAAGGTCTTCAAATAGATGCTAGAAAATAATGCAATTAAAATTTGTCTTTACAAAAGGCTGGGTTATGTTCATCATGTAATTTTTTATTAGAAGTTTGAAGCTTACTGTAATGGTTTATAAGTGGGATTTTGAAAATGGGTCTCTGCAAGAAGAAGGCACATTCGAGCAAAGTGAGCACAGGTCAGAGCAACAGTCTATATGGCTGACAATAATAATCGACAGATGATCCAAACGCAACAACCCCCACCCCACCCAACCTTACATTTTGAGTTGCTCTTTTTACCTTGTAAAAAAGTGCCCTTTTTAGGCCAACCGCATTTGTAAATGTCTGGACCCGTCCCTGTCAACTTAGGTCTCACTGGTCATGTTATTTTTATTTTATTTTATTTATTCAGACTCAGCTTATATCTCCCAATGAACTGATCCAACAGCAGTCTTAGGACAGTATGGCAGGGAATTATATAATACAACAGGTTATTAGAAGCTCTTAATCCTTCTCTGGGAACCAGAGGAGAGAAGAAAAGAAAAGAGATAACTACATGCATGATTGGAAGTCTAAAATGCAACCACTAAACCAATTGTAGGACTTACTTCTTCAACCAATGGGTCATGGAATTTGACTTCCTTCTTAGTTTGAGGTGGTGTAGGAATCCTGTCTACTGGAGGCAAGTCTTCTATTGTTGGTTCTTCTTTCTCTTGAGGTAGTGAAGTTGCTGGCAGTTCTGATTCTGGTTGTACATTTTCTGGTGGTTCTGGTGCTGATGTCGTCTCAGATGGCACCTCTGTTAGTTCCTTTGCTGGTGGTGTGCATGTTGTTGTTTCTAGTGGAGGCGGTGTTGGTTCTCTCTCCTCTTGTGGTTTCTCTTGTTCTTCTTCTTGTGGTGGAGGTGATGCAAGTGGTGTTGGTGTCTATAACAAATACACATAAACTTTAGTGTCAATTCACAGTATGATTAAGATACACCATAATTACTATTCCGTGGTGAAGTGAGGAAACCAAGAACTTTCAATTCAACAAAGTTAGTAATTACCCCCAACAACAAAGTTGCCAAGGTTATGTTTCGGTCCTGTTAATTTATTTGTTGGTGTGTATATGTGAACAACCTACATGCCACAGGTTGTAATGTAATGTAGTACGATTTATATAGCGCCTTATACGGTAGAGTCTCAAGGCGCTGTGGACCAGATTCATTCCTATGACTTTCTATGCCCCTAAGGGTCACGTCATGTCTTACCGCCCAATACAGGTGCTCATTCATCTGTCCACAGCAGGGAATGTATGGACCAGTACACCGGGGTAACCCTCTACTCGTCTCGAAAGATGTACTGGGTTCTTTATAGTGCACAAGAGCCGTATGTATACACTGGGCTTACGGTTTATAGTCCTAATCCGAGAAGACTCGTTCCACCACCAGAACCATGGTGCGAGCGGGCCTCGAACCCGTGCTGTTATTTATGCATGGTTCACGGTTCCCCTGCATTAACCGCTCGGCCATACAACTTGCACAGAGTTGAACCGCACAGAGTTTCATCAGACACTCTTAAAACTTGGCCACAATGTTCATGAACTAAAGACTTAGAGCTGATTAAACACCAAATGGACAGGGTCAAGGTCATAATCAACAAAAAACCCTACTGCTGGTGTTAATGCAGTTTGGCTCAGTGGTTGATATACTGGTTTTCGACAGCCTCGAGTTCAATCACCATAGTGGGTAAAATTGTTTTCACATTTTATCCCATATGGGCTGCTCTTTTTTCCCTATTATTTTATTATCATACTTAATTAACTTAAAATAGGTATACATTGCTTTTTTCAATGGGGGAATTTATACAGTAGACAATTATGATCTTGGCAGAAGTATGTGTTCTCAAAGTGCCCAATAGTTAGAGCTGTTCTAAAAGGCGAAAGAAATTCAAAACTTACGTATAATATATTATAATACTAAAGTTTCATTTTACCATTTTAATGGATTTTCAACTGTTGTATATATTTTCTTGAATTATAGTTAATTTATATCAACTTTTTAAATGTTCTTGATTATTTAAAATTATCTTTTGAATGTAGAATTGAATCTGAAAATCTCAAGTATTAGCGCAGAACCATTTAAATATTTTAAAGTGTTTTATGATAAAAACTTACTGGTGCATAAGGTTCGTTGCTCTGATCAAGCCTGCCCTCTGTTGGTTCTGGTGTCAGGTCATGAACCATGACATCATCTTCTACTAACTTCAGCAACTCATCATCTAAAAAATTACAAAAAAATTCATAGAATTTGTTTTTAAAGAGTTTGATGTAAAGTTATGTTAATGAGTCAATGTATAAATTACTGTATTTTTAAATGTCATTTTTAAATGTCAACAAGGTATTTCTTTTTAACAAAAACTAATATCCTTTAAAGATGAATTGTTACTTGAAATATTACATCCAATTTATTTCAAAAATAACTTTATTTTGAAGAAAAACATGATGTGACCATGACATTAGGAATTATTACATTTCAAACATGTACTGTACTTACTCTGTAATATTTTATATAACCAAACAAATAGCTGGAAGCCTCTACAATTTTGAAGATTTTTAAGTTTACAAATTTTGACAATTTCTAATTCTATTTCTTACATTTTTAACATTCATGTTAATTTAATTAATATAAACAAGTTAATTTTAAAATGACTGTTGATGAATTTTTGATCATTTTTAAAGGACAAAACATTTTCAAAATAATACGACTTGAAATGAGTTTTAATTATTTATGCTCCAAAGTTTTTTCAAAGTAGACCATAAAATTTTCATAAAAACATAAAGAGAATCACTATGGTTTGTTTACAGGCCTTCTGTAATAAAATATTAAGCTTAGCTATATTACATTGAACAAATAAACAATAAATGTTCACAAGTATATTATAAGCTTGCATCAAGGAGGTAACAACTGACACAACATGACCATATGGGGTGTATAATGAGTCATTTGAAAAGTACCCATCAACAAGTTATCTAAAACAAATAAAAAAATGAACGTTTGTATATCTCTGAATTTATTTGCGCGAATCAATATTTTCATGTTGAAAACATTTTTCGCGAAATTTTACTCACAAAATTGTAAAAGTTTTTTCTAGTACGGTACTCTTGATTCGTTGCGCATTTTTTCGCTTTAACAAAAAGTTGAAAAAAAATCGAACTACCAAATTCACTGCAGTGAGAAACTGTAGAGAAAACGCGAATGGTCTGGCGAATAATTTCTGTTGAAGGTTGAAACTACGCAGGCGTACAGTTGTTCACTTTCTGTTTGCACAAATAAATTTGTCTAGTGTAAAACGATCTTTAAAAAAGTCTTATGCATTTCCATTTCTAAAACTAAAAACAAGGCGAAGAACAAGAGTTTGAGATTAGTAGCCCTTGGGCACCATCGATTGGGTCCAAAAAACATTAGGTGTACATATGTCATAAAATTTTAAAATGGGAAGGCCACAAATAGTTAAGTTTGGGATGAAGAAACCATGTAAAAAGAAGAACTAGAAATAGTTTACAAACTTAATTAAGTTATACACTTAAACCAGATATAAGAAACCATTTATTATGTACTACAAAAAATAAAAGAACTAGAAATATTTACAGATGTTTTGAGAATTTAGCCCTTTTGTTTAAAAGGATAAATTTTAAGAGACAATATTATTTATTTCCAAAAACATACATAACAATAATATGCTCTAAACTAAACTAACCAGCAAGTCACAACATTGGCAATATAACAAAATAGTTACAGAACTATTCTATCAACTTACGGACCCATACTGCATTAACTTTACTGTAGCCAGCAAAAGATAAAGAAGCTAACATGTTATGTCAAACCTTTAGTTTTTATCATTAACTTGTCAGCCATGGTGGTTTGCAGTTGCTGGATCTCATCATTGGAATGAGGAGAAAATGGGGGGTTAGTGGACTCGAGGATTACACCATCAGGTAATATTCTATCAGAGAAAATACCCTCTGGACCAGTGTTTTTAGTGGCAGTTCCCCCAAGAGTAATACCTTCTGTGGCAGATGAACTTTGAAGGGCATTTCTTAGAGGATCCGTACCAGTTCCTTCAGGATTAGTAACTTCAAGAAGATTCCCTTCAGCATTAGTATCTAGGATAGTTCCTTCAGGATCAATACCTTCACAATTAGTTCCATTAGAACCAGTACTCTCAAGAAGAGTTCCTCTAGGATTAGTATCCTCAAAAAGAGTTTCATCAGGATTAGTGCCCTCAAGGAGAGTTCCTTCAGGATCAATATTCTCAAAAAGAAATTCTTCCATATTAGTACCCTCAAGGAGAGTTTCATCTAAATCATTACCCTCTAGTAATATTCCTTCAGGAACTTCTCTAGCAGAGGCAGTGCCATTAGAAACAGCTCCTTCAACAGCAGTGCCCCTATGTTCATCACACTCTGGGGCATCTTCCACAAAGACCCTAGGCATATTAACTACATGTGTAGGTTCATAAGGGGTTTGGACCTCAGTGGTGCAGTCTTCCAGGGGAGTGCCATCAGAGTAATTTTCTTTAAAGGAAACACTTCTTTTCACTTTCCCTGAACATGCAACATCCTTTCCTTTGTATGCTATGAGGCAATATAATAACAAAAAGTGTATTGTCATATCTTAATTTGATTTATAGATTCTTTACAACTTATGTAAAATTTCTGTTATGAACTTTAAAAAGATGTGTTATGAAAATGTGTATTATAAAATAAATTTAACTGCAAACTATAAAATGGTGCTTGACTAGTACTACAGTATGTGTGGCTAGGTGGTTAACATGTTTCCTTCCAATCCAGAGGTCCCTGTCTTTCCTGCCTCAACATTTGTCTTTTGAAGGCAAGGCAAATTTGAAGGATAGAATTGGCATAAAAAAGGGCACACAGGTGATTCTGTAGGAATCAGGGGCGGATTTAAGTGGGGCCGGGCCGCCCCCCCCCCCCTTTCGGAAAGTAAAATAGGCTATATCAATATTATTAACAATGCTTATAAAACATAAAACAAAAACACTCAGCAAGAATAGTTCCCTTAAGACGTCCCTGAGGCCATTTCCGGACATCTAAAGACCAAAATTTTCCGGACCCCTCTAAAACATTGACTCCCTACCCTCCCCCCCACTTTTTTCCAAAAGTCTGCATCCACCTCTGGGAATTGTATCTTCTACAGAAGGCGAATCAATGACAAAGTGCCCTTAATCTTGTTCAAATTTTTAAAAATAAAGGTCAACTCAAAGGGTACTAGATGGCATTAGTTAAATTCAATTTAATTCTGGATTCTGTACTCTACTTCCAAATTCAGCAAGTAGACGAAATTGTGCCCAACATATGCAATTACTTTTATTAACTTAAAATAAACCAGTACATCTTTCAAAACAAGGATTACTTCAGTATACTAGTTCACACAGCCCTGCCACTGATAGCAGAATGTAGATCTTTGGCACACAGGACATGACATGATCCTTAAGGAGGGAGGAGAATGTCATTGAATGTGTGGACATCATACTCACTTGTCAGCATTGGTGGCAAGTTACAGTAGTAATTGTACAAAGGGCATAGGGACCAAGTCAAAATGACCCTGCTACAGTTCCTGCAGTAATTCAGTTGCAGTAATAGTTCAGTAACTGAAAGAGAATTACTAAAAACAACTTGTCGAGATAAGACCTTGTATGTTTCTGTGCAGACACCAAAGGAAAGCATGACACTGAATTACTGCAGAGGACTTAATACCAATGGATTACTGCAGTAGAATAATTTTGACATGGTTCCTTATCATTATCTATTAGTATAAGGCACACAGAAAATAAAACAGATAACAAACCTGTATCAGTTTTTTCGTCTTCAATATCAAGCTCAACATCTTCATTTTTAAGTTTAATTGCTTTGTCAACTGGCTTTCTGCTTCGTTGTGTAGTTCTGCGTAAATCCCTATATGACTGTGATGCATCTTCAAATGCTCTTCGTGGATGGAGAGGTGGTGATGGGGTTGAATCTCTCTCTGAGAGGTTGATGGAACTTACAAAGTTTGTGTAGTGTGGAACATGCCCACGCCGTACCTTATGATAACAGTAAAATATTCAATTTTCAAGGTTCAAAATAAATAAATCTATAAATGTACACAATAAAATATTTATATCAATATCAACTAGGCATATTTCCATTTACTAATACTGAGTTTCTAGCATCATGGTTGTTTTCTAATTCTATCAGAACACCATACAAAATTGTTTGGCTGTTCAGATACAGATGGTATTAATTTTTTTAACAATCACGTCAGTAAACTAGATTTTCCCTACAAAAAATAATGAGAATGAAATAAAAAATGGGAAAAAATGAAGATTATACCCAAGGTAGCAAGTTTAAAAACCCTTCACTGTGCCAAACCTTATTCACATTTATCACATTTCAAGCTTTTGTAATACAATCTGACCTCTGACCCTGCCTCTTTTCCAATATTAAAATTTAGTCACTTCCAGATTTTTAGGTCCATGCAAAGTGGACTTTTAACTTCACAATTTTCTTGTTGTTGTTGTTGTTTTTGGTGGAGATGGTGGTGGTGGTTGTGGTAGTGGTATTGTTGTGTCCACAACTTAAAATACATTCAGCCATGTCAGTTTAGAAGGGATGTACTTACAATTTTGTAGTTCATTTAAAAAAAACCTTCATTGCCCTTATTTTAAGTTGTGACCCATGATGCCCCCTATACCCACAAAACAAAAAATGCACTTCATAAACTACGATGATATCATTTATCAATAGCATGTGTGGCTAGAATGGTAAGACATCAGTTAACAGGACAATTCTACCAAAGGGAAGGTCGTGAGTTTGATTCCTAATATGGCAGGGCATATTCAATTTTTATTCATGTTTTTTCAATTAAATTTAAAATCTATTCATTTTTTTCAATTTTAGAAACATTTTAGTTCATATGAATATAAATTTTAAATAATTTAAAATGGTTTTAAATTAATATTCTTTTACAGCCTACCTTGTATAAATCTAGAAAAAAAATACTCAATGTTAATGCGACATGTCCCAGTAGGGTTAGAGTAATTAATTGAAGATGGATTTTACAAAAATAAAAATTGTAGTGAAAGCATGGACATGGTGAGCTGTCACTCTTGCAGAGGTCCCAAGTCATACCTGCCAACATTTGTACTCTCGAAAGCGGTAGGCCGTCTCACAGATGCGAAGCATTTGCACCAGCGCCCTCGCTTTACCCGATTTTGCTTTGATGACAAAAAAAAAAACAAACCGATTTCACCCCGATTTCCGTTGTTGGGGGTTTTTGCGCTGGGAATGCTTACTTTTACTGCAAATTCACCGCTTATATTTATGTTTTTGGTGTCCTTCGGTAGGATTTCAATGCAAAAGCAGTAGGCGGTAGGAAGGTCGAAAAGCGGTAGCCTACCGCCAAAATCAGTAGGGTTGGCAGGTATGCCAAGTGCCAAGTTAAAAAAACCCAGAATTCTTTGAGATTTACTTATGATATTCCTACCACTGTTTGTAATGTCTACCCTTTCTGAAATGAGTGTAGAAGTACCCTTATTTATAAGCTCAACACCTTCCCTGTTATGGAATGATAGTTTCTAAAATGTATTGTAACTGCTAAAATGTGTTATCCTGCTCCACAAAACATTACTGAACTTCATAGTTTGCTTACAAATATTCTAAAATAAATAGGCCAATTTATACTCTGCTTGTGAAACTTTTATAAAACCTGGAGAATTTCTTGGATAAAACTAAATTCCGGGAGAAAATTTGGTAATCTCAGGATTCCGGGAGATGATCCAAAATTCCTGAAGACTCCAGGGCGATCCTGGAGACTTGCGAGCTCTGCTCTTGTTAATTACAAAGTTTGAGGTGTTTCTGATAACATAAAACCATGTATATACTTACATTATTGTGTCTTGGTAACTGGAAGTACTCTCTCCTCTACAAAGATAAATAAAAATAACGTTAAAACCTAAAGCTATGCTTACTCTATCCATTCGCCAAGTTGCCAATGGCTACTGGAATTCTCACTTGGCTAAAATAAAAAGGACCTCTTTTACCAAATTGCCTAAATCATGAATCTACCCTTGCACAATGCTGTTGGCTGAATGTAGTCTTGCTGTATTATTAGAGAGGTTTCACATTTCACCAGATGCGAAAACAAAACGGATATGTTATAAATTCTTGTAACATTTGAAATGAACTCCTTGAATATCTGTCACAGTTGGGCAATATTATACAAAAATCATCAACAATTTGTAAGTAAAAAATTTGAGAATTTTTTGTCCCATTTAGCAACTTTAAAAAATGGAAGTGTGATGTATCCGTTTTCTTTATCGTATTTCGTTATGTTTTGAAACCTCATTATTAAATCAGGGAGGCTTAATTACAATATTGACAATTCTTTAGGAGAATCCTTAGCAAATATTCTGTTTATAATTGTTTTCTATAACATTCATAGACCACAGACTAATACCCCATTCAGACTAGCATCACATTGCGATCAGTTGTAGCAATTGTGACAACCAATCGCACCCAATCGCAAAGTAAAATCATGTGTGAATACTCATCAATAGTAATCGATTATAATCGATATCGCAATTGTTACTAGTTGCGATCAGTTGTTACAATCTTTATTACTCCCGATTACTACAGAATCGGATCGCAACAGATTCCTCAGGCACTGATTGGCTGAGGTCAGGACCCTCTATCGCTGAATGAACTACGACAACACATTCTATGATGTATTGTTACAAAGCAAAGTGCGTGTATGAATGCGTTTTTAATTTGCGATCAGGAATTGGATTACCACCGATTACATCACAATCGATCGCGATGTGATGTATACGATGCTAGTCTGAATAGGATATAATTTGACTTGTTTACAGTTACTATTACTCTGTTGTAGATTAAACTATGTACACTTCTTAATAAGCAGCCTAAACTAATTTTTGCAAGTACACACACGGACACATACAATACCTAATTTTCAATGCAATTAACAACAATCATAGCCACAGGGAATAAACAGTTGACAGGCTCTACTACAGTCTAATATATCCTTGACAGAGCAACAAATTTTTTTTTATTAATTTTGTTGAATGATATATACATTATTACAAAAAAATATAGAAGAAACGAAAGGAAATGAGGATACTCTTGAACCTAAATTAGAAGTAAATTTACACTAAGCATTTAGTTCAATACAATACACAATAAAAAAACATGCAACATTAAATGTTTAAAAATTGAGACGAGTAGACATTATCGGCAGTCCAATTACTAGGACAAACGGAAACTACATTTTCTTTGCTTGATCATGCTTAAGAGGGAATGATGCAAACATTAGAAGATGCAAGTGATTAAAGATAGTTGTCTCCAGCTTGTAGACAAACTTGTGTGAAAGAATCAGATGACAACATCTCACAACACCTGTTAGTAGTCTGTAGTTATTGATGTGCGTATAACCCACTTTACACTCCAAATATTTAAGGAAATAACTATACATTAAGGCTTCATTAAGTGTTCTGCATGGTTTTGACGCTGTCAATTACAATACAGTACACTAAGTTAAACCTGCCTAAAGTCAAACTAAAGTGACATTGAAAAAAAATTGGACAGAAAAAATTTGACTTCGATATAATGAGTAACACCAATTTGGTTTGAAAAATAAATTCCACTTAGAAATAATCCGACTTAAGGCCATGTCCCACTATAAGATTTTTCCATCATACATTTCATTTGACAGGTGTATGATGGTGTATGAACCTTCTATGTCCCACTATCAAACCTCTACTTGGTTT
>JAOTQE010054370.1:4970-20229 GCA_025631205.1 Nesometra sesokonis
GATGTTCCAAGCATCATGGAAGATGTTCCAAGCATTATGGAAGATGTTCCAAGCATTATGGAAGATGTTCCAAGCATCATGGAAGATGTTCCAAGCATTATGGAAGATGTTCCAAGCATTATGGAAGATGTTCCAAGCATTATGGAAGATGTTCCAAGCATTATGGTCAACTGCCAAACATCTTAGTAAAAGTCCCGAGCATCATGGCACTATGATGCTTAAAAGGCCTGGGAGAACAATGTATTTTAATATTTTTGGAATATCACAGAACATCTAAGGATAGCTAGGCCTATTTTAGGGGCGGATTTAAGGTGAGGGATCCTTTCGGAAAGTATATATCAATATCACAGTATTAACATTGTCTATAAAACGAAAAATCAACCATAAGACAAGAATTGATTCCTTAACACGCCCCTGAGGCCATTTTCGGACATCTAAATACCAAATATCCAGGGGAGCATGCCCGGACCCCCTAAAAAATTGAGTCTATTTATCTATCCCCCCCCCTTTTTCGAAAGTCTGCATCCACCCCTGTATTTATATCTGTATTAATTATCGTTTTAAAACATATGATGTGGTAGCCTAAGTTGTTGGTTGTATAAAACATGTCAGTGTTAGAAATGAGGATAATCTCCATAAATTTCGATAGGCTCCTTGAGACGGTGATTGGCCTGTTAAACCTGGAGAAAATCCCAAGATCTTTTCCGAGGAGAGTACTGCGTTGTCTAACGTGCACATAAGACATGATGCACACGGGACCAACGGCGTAACGTCTCATCTGAAGGACAATACTATTAAATTGTTTTAAAAGCATCTTGAAAAACAATTTCACATTGTTTAAATGCCACCATAAATGGTCGCGGAATGATAGTGGGTTAGAAAATTTTAAACAAAATCACCTGAGAAATGTTTTCAATTTAACGGTTTCTTTTGTCATGCAACAAGGCAATAGCCGGTTAAAAACAACGGCCCTGGAAGAAACCAACTTATTCCCCTAGCATCTGCTAGTCTGTAAATCAAAGTCATATTAAAGTGCGCCTGGAAAAAAATGTTCTGACAACATACGAAGCTATTCACGGTGAGGCAATATATTGAAGGGAGCTACAGTCACAAAGCAAGACATAATATATTGATTTACACAGGCCGGCAATATATCTGAATTGAATGGAGCTACAGTCCCCATGAAAAGTTATGAGATCTTGATTCATGCAAACAATAAGGAGCTATATTCACCTAGCTATAAGAACTCGAGTCTTGAGTCTTGAGTCTTGAGTCTTGAGTCTTGGGTCTGATAGCATGCTACACAAGTCAACTCATGGGAAAAACACGGAGACCCAGCGGAGGCTGTTCTGATAAGCTGTCACAGTTTAACCGTATGGCAATGTAACAACCACCGGGAAAAAAAAATTGCTATCCAAACTTGAGCTTAGGGTATGATGATATGCAAAACGAATAATAGAAAATGGAACCCGAAGGGAATGTATTCATTTAGTATTTGCTGTGTTGTAAATTTAATCTTTAAAGTACAGTAGGTGATACGAATAGCATCTTTTATACTTTGATATCTGAGGGCTATATAAACGCCTTTTTGATTTGCCTAAAGGCAACAAAATAGCAGGAATCAGTAAGGTGACCTCAATTTCAATTTTTAGCGTTATATCTTATTAAATTAATAAACCTGACCTTAGGTGGTCCTCCTGGGCAGATCGCCTCAAGCCACTGTACATTCTAAGAACCGTGTTCAAACATACGAATGTTTACTGAAAGGAAAGTTGTATGGAACGCCAGTCGACGTCACCGTATTTTATTCATCTGAAAAAATGAAAATTTATTTCATCATCACCCTACACCTGCCGCCTTTTGGGAGCCCAATGTGTGAGGCATTTGCTACTAGGTACTAAGCACCCAATCTGATTTTGACAAGTCTTATTTGACGTATGTTTGTGTGTACCTTCCTGTACGTTGTATTTGTTGTTATTTTTTATGGTTTTTGTCATGGAAATTGTAATCGTGTATGACATGCTCATTTTTGGGAGTTTCTCTATAAGTCAGATTTAATTCGCATCTTTACGAATTCTTCTCAAGCGTGAGAAATGTCGTAATGAAAGCGTGAGACGTCACAAACAAATGTATTCCCATGCGTGAGACTAACGCATTATACTTGAGACTAACGCATCATGCGTGAGAAACGCATTGTACTTGAGACTAACGCATTATGCGTGTGACTAACGCATTATATTTGAGGCTAACGCATTATGCGTGAGACTACGCATTATACTTGAGACTAACGCATTATGCGTGAGAGTAACGCATTATAGGCCTATTTGAGACTAACACATTATGCGTGAGACTAACGCATTATGCGTGAGAGTTGTCAGGTGTATCAACATACAGTGACCGTAAGTCACCAGTTTGGTAAATATTCCAATATTTTGAATTTGCCGCCGAAAACATTGATTGACGTTTTGCCGGAAGAAGACTATCCGGGCATGCTCTCAAATTCCAATCTAAAACCTCAATTTCCTTTTAAAATGTATGAATAGTTTTTATCTGGAATTTAGTTTTGCTGTTTTTCCTTAAATTGTACATAAATAATGCAATATTCTGCTTAGTGATTTGCGGCGATGGCGCATCCCCTTGTGCGGGTTGAGTTTTGGCAATTTTGGAAATGTATTTACGACATCATTTTTTTAAAAGAAATCCAGGATGTTATTGTTGTACACATTTTGTTGTTCAGTAAAAATTCAAGGTAAAGGTGAAGAGAATATTATAATGTTAAGGTAAGTAATAATGCAAGGTAATGCTATGTAATGGTAGACCTACTAAATTAATTCCGCAAGTATTGAAATATATGGTAAGGAATTATGGGATAGGTCCGGCAAGGGAAGATAGGTAAGGTATAAAGTAAGATAATAAAGTACGGTATATGATAAGATATAAGGCAAGATAAATTAGATAAAATAGGAAATAATATGCTATGAAATACAGTAGTAAGCACTGGTAATGTAAGGCAAGGCATGATAGCATAAGGTAAGAAGTGCATCGCTGAAATCCATCAGAATGCCAGTTCCCTCTCCACAGTTTTGAGGAGAGCTTAAAATTTTTTTCAGAAATGACTTCCCTTGGTAAAGGTAAAATGAAGGAGAAATATTAAATCTTTGATATACAAACAATGATGCACTGAAAACTAAATTTATTTTATTTTATTTTATTTTTGATTTTATTCAGCCATTACCAACAGCGATAAAAACCGCCACTAAAAGGTTGGACTAAAATTAAATATAAATAGCAAAGTATAAAATTCTATTTACAAAGATTTAAAAATAGCGTTTTTAAAAACATTTAAGCTATCATAAAATATATCGAAATTAACATTTTTTAAAATTAGATTATTATATAAATTTGGCAAACGTTGGAAGATACCTCTTTTGGTACACTCCACACGACCACGTGGTACATACATTAGGCACTTGCTACGGGTACGTGTGAGTATGCTCAAACTAAACAAAGAAATAAGAGGACAATCATAAATACTATTTAACGACTTATACAAAAACACCATATCAAAAACAACTCTACGATCGTCTAAAGAATCAAGATCAAATTTAAAATAAGGACAATTGTATCTAAGAAACTTAATAAACTAAACTTCTATTACCTTCAGTGCATACTATAGTTTTTTCTAATTATAATTTTTTACCTAAAACGAACGATCCTTACAGAATTAGGGAGAGCAACATCTCTCTTGACTAATTGGAGACCTGTAAATTGATCTCCTGGACGTTCAGGAGCAATCGCTCTCGCTCTCCCAACAAATGATGGACTCCGACTGGATGGAAAAAGAGATTTTCTCAGAAAATAATCATCTGTCTAAATGTAAGGCAAGATATTGTAAAGAGAGGTAAAATACAGAAATAATATGATATGATAATGTGTTTTATGGTGATGTATTATAAGAATAGGCAAGATATTGGCATGGAACAAAAAGTACGATAAGGTGTTAATGTAGTGATGAAGTCCTCCTGGTCATCAACCTATAAAGTGAGAAAAGGAAGTAAATTGCCAGGGGATCGGTGTAATTAGTAACAGTTTGGCGAAGACCAGGATGTTGTTTGTTATTTATTAAGTGATTGAAAAAAAATTCTCAGAAAAATAAAAACCACATTATCTAAATTTATATAGGCCTACATAAAATTTTCCCCAATTGAAGTAAATATTCATTAATTAAATGTAGATTAAGGGAGGGGTAATTTGCCAACTATTAATGTAGATATTTTCTCCAAATCAGTTTTAGTAGATATATTGTATATTTTTTTTGGAATTTTTTTGTACATACAGTTGAACCTCCCTACGTGGCCACCCACGGGTCAGTGAAAAGTGTCCGCTTACGGGAGGTGTCCGCTTTCCACCGATAGAGGGCCAATACGCCCTTTTGTCTTACATTTTACGGCCTTCTTAACAAAAATGACCTCTCAAATGTCTAGACACCGCATTCCATATTTTATTAAGTATTGTTTATCAATTTTAAGATTATTTCAGTAAAATTATTCTCAGCCATTACAGAATAAGGACTATTTTGCACAGGAATTTGTTTTCCTTGTACAGAAAAATCAATAAATTTTCTGGGATAAATACCAAAAATCAAATTTTGAAGAGAAAAAGTGCCCGCGTCCGCTTACGGGAGGTGTCCGCTTAGGAGAGGTAATTAATGCACTGATTATATAGGAAGATCAAACGGGTCTTTTTTACGTTATGGGAAGTGCCCGCTTACGAGGGATGTCCGCATAGGGAGGTTCAATTGTATAACGATTCAGACCAATTTTATGAATACAATAGTCATTGGAAGACCCAGAATCATACTTGTCCAGGTGCGAATCCAAGGCTGAGTGGACCCTGGACCCACGCCTGTTGCCATCAGGTTGCTGTTAAAATCTAACACATGCTTTTCCTACTTGGAATCGGGCTGTTACAATAACTAATGTAGAGAACAACAGCTAATGTCAAAACAACCGCTAATGTAGAAAACTCAACAGCTTATGTATAAAACAGAACTGCCTCACAGCTAATTAGATACAAGCGACAGCTAATACTAAAATTGACTTACAGCTAATGAGATACAAGCAACAGCTAATGTAGAACATTACAATAGAACATTACATTGTAGAACATTACAATATCATTGAATGAAACATGGATGAAATAATAATAATGTTTACATTTATATATCGCTTATTGCCAAGGCCTCTAAGCGCTTCACAATTATTACCCCAGTCATTAGAACAAACACCTATGAAATACAATCCTTTCCATAATGTTGCAGCTGTTTTCAGTGCATATGGCATTTTTAACTCCCATGTACCCACTTATACTCATGTGTGGAAAGAGGCAACATGGATAAAGTGTCTTGCCTAGGAACACAAACAGCCGACCGGAGTGAGCCTCGAACACCGACCTCGTGATTGAAGTCCGAAACGCAACCTCTACGCCAACTGTTTCCACAAAAGTGATGTTACCTGCGCATTTGCCAGTGGCACCTAAAGGGTGTGTTAATTTTTTTTTATTTCGTGTCACATCCAACAGCAAGTTTACTCGCCACTTACAGGATGAGAACTACGCCATGCTTTCTAAACCAAGTCTCATTATGAGGCTTGGGAGTGGCGTTGTTAAGTCGTCGGAACCAACCTAGCCTTCAGTCAGGTTCGAACCCAGGACCTCGGGATTGGAAGGCAAGCATGCTAACCACCAAGCTACAGCGCCACTCATTTTCAAAATGACTAGGAAAAGACGGGGCAGGTTGCATCACTAAACATAATATTATAATATTACAATACCGTTGATTGAAACATGGACCGAACTAAAGTAGTTTTACCTGCGCATATCTCAGTTGTTAGGAAAGAGTATGTTAACATTGTTTAAATGACTAGAGGAAGGCGGGGCAGGTTGCATCACTAAAATTATAATATTACAATATCATTTATTGAAACATTTCAAGAATTAAAGTAGTCTTATTTGCACATACCCCAGTGGTGTAGGCGGGGCACGTTGCATCACTAAGAATAATGACAATATTACAATACCATTGATTGGCGGAACTAAAGTAATGTTACCTGCACATACCCAAGTGGTGCGAAAACGCTGTATTTACATTGATTAATTTACATTGAGAAGGTTGGGCAGGTTGCCCCACTAAAATTAATATTAAAATATTACAATAGGCCTACCATTGATTGAAAGTAAAGTAATGTTACTTACAAATTCCCTAATGGCGCGAAAACGCTATATTAACATTGCTTAAATGAGTAGGTGGGACAGGTTATGACACTTAAAATAATATGGTAATTTTACTCACTCCCCTTCTTCTGACCACGATAGTGTTCGTGTATGGACCAGTACATCTGAACTCCCTACTCGTCTCGAAAGATATACTGTACTGGGTTCTTTAAAGTCCTTATCCCAGAAGACTTGTTCCACCACCAGAACCATGGTGCGAGCGGGCCTCGTATCCGTGCTGTTTTTTTTTCTATGATTCAGGGTACCAATGCCTCAACCGCTCGGTCATACAACTCGCACAAATGTATTTTGGTCGTCCCATTGGTTATGGTTGTCAGTAAGTCGGTCTATTTTGCCATCTATATTTTCTCAAAGTTCTAGTCCAATTGGTTTGACATTTGGCAGGCAGTTTATTACTAATTAGTAAAATGTTTCGGTCATCCCATTGGTTGTACAGGGGCGGATTCAGGGGTGGGGGGGAGGAGGTGCAACCGGCGCGCGCCCCCTATTATCGGCAAAACGTAGTTGCGCCCCACCCCTTATATTAGGTGCGCCGGGTCCAAGATATACCATAAAACCCCAAAATACGGGCCAAAATAGGGTATCAGAGCACTAAAATGGGGTTAATACTGTAGCCTTTTTTGCTCGTAAAAATAAAACTGGCAACCACGCCCCACTCGGACCCTGCTCGGACCTGGTAAAGTGCTCCCCCTTTCGGTGGATCTTAGATCCGCCCCTGATTGTTAGTCGGTTGGTCTGCACTTCACGCTTGCCGTCGGTTTCATGTAATTAATTTCTTCAATTTACACTAGTCCATTATGTTTGAAATTAGCGGAGAATTTCTTCATCTGGCTGTCGGACGTTTGTTCAGGAAAAGGATATATTTGACTTTTTGACTTACTGTATTATCCTTTGCTTGCACCCTTACTAATCAAATGTTAATACTGTACTGTATATGTACAAACGAGGCGAGGCGAGGTCGTTGCACGTTATTCCGCTCTTACATAAAAAAGTTTTAACTTAAAAGTTGGTAGCTTAAGTTTTAACTTAAAAGTTGGTAGCTTGTTTCTACTAGAGTGTCAGATCGTAAATCCTAAAAATCAAAATATTAAATGGTCTATTATATTTATTTTCCAGATCTCGAAAAATAATTTACAGATCCAATTCTGGTAATCAATTAAATTCTTATTCGCAATAGATTCAGCTTTTAAATTATGTTAACAATACCCAGTGCCTTTATACCTCATAAATTAGAGCTTAAAATTTTGGAATAATGATGGTTATGATAACCTTATTTTATTTATATATTTTATATTTCATTTCTACTCTATGTATTATAGTATTATATGGCTTTAAGTTAAATTTATTTTACGAATTCCGAATATAAGTTGGTTTCTTACTTTTTTGTGTATTTTATCCTTGAATGTTACTTGTTTTACTTCAGAATGCATAATAATGACTATATTTACGATACCCACGTGGGTTTAATGTATAGTTAAATATAACCATTCGTAAAAATTAAACTCGGTATATAATATACATGTATGAACACATTACTATACTTGTTTTATTTCGTGTCACATTCAACAGCTTCAAAAGTTTTCTTCCCACTTAGGCCTACATGATGATGACCAGGGCATTGTGTTGAAAAACAAACGAGGCGAAGTCTGGGAGCCACATAGAATTCCAGGGACTGGAACCCTCTGTTGGAGTACAGAGGGTGAGACCCCTTAAAAAGCAAAATTTTGACAATTTCAGACGAGGCGACCGTCTCGTCTGCCTCATGCTGACTACCGCACTGATGACTACATCATGTTTTCTCTTTATAACCCTTCCGCTGCTAAGTCGTGAGGAATAACTCTGTCAGATTCGAACCCAGGATCCGGGATTGAGAGGCAACATGTTAAACACCAAACTACAGCGCCACATAGTAAAAATAATAATAATATCAATATGTTATTAAACTACTTAGTGCACCGTACATCATGACATTATGCCCGGTTGTCCAATGACTCATTGAAAAAAAACACATGTATCTTTAATGACAGTAGTCATATTTTGAACTTTTCAACTCGTTAGTGAACATCTGCCTTCGTCTCATAACCTTATTACAGACAATGTCTTCTATTGGCTAAAACAGTCAGACGACCAGTTTAATGGTCAATGAACATAATTCTTGACTCTATTACTCCGTATTGTATTCTAATTATTCCTATTATTAGGTAAAGTTTCTGTGTTATATGTGACAGAACCAAGTCAAATGAGACATTGGACAATTGAAAATTGAGGTTTTTATGGATTATAAAACGACACATTATTATCTTTAAAATGCAAAAAAAAAATCAGTTTCATACGATGTTTCCTTGCGAAGTTATGAACAATTGAATTCGAACATATAACATGTAAGTTTTGATAAAACTGCATTTGTTCTTTATCATATACGTTGACTAAGCAAGGTAATTTTGCATGCATTTTGTAAAAACATTTTTTAAAACCATATATCTGAAAATTGTTAAAGTAGCATGAAAGTTTAATGTATGAACTATTTTTAAATTTCTGCCAATTGTGAAAACCTAGCATTTGTGACTTATGTCTTATTTGGTTTGCCTCTGCCAAATATATGCATTTAAAGTAACGAATTTAGTCAATCCGATATTTGTTTACGTTTACATTTATGTTTCCATAATGTAACTGAATATTGTGAAATTAATTAGTGTCCCCTTCTGGAAAAGTCAATTTTACCTCACCGAAAAATCAAACACAGTGAATCACCTTCCACCTGGACATAAGCTCTTGATTTACTGGACGAGGTCTTAAGATTTGTAGAGGCGTCATCGCCCTTGTTGGCCAGTTCGATTAACGGTCACTATCAGAAGTACAGTAATTTTATGCGGATACAATACGTATATGGTTTTAACGGCGCAGTGTGTTACTAAATTGACGCCAATTGATTTCAATCAGAAACTTTCAACCAATATGAATCCAACTTTGTTTCTAAACCATGAGGGGCTTACTGTCCTTATGTTGTCATAAAACAAGACGATTTATAGACCATGACACTGTTCCTAAATGACTGTGTATTTTAAGGTTTTTACCTTGGAGTTTCTAAATCATGATAGGTTTTTAAACCAGGAAACGGTATGTGGTAGGGTTTCTAAATCATGGTATCGTTTCTATTGAACATATATTTACTGCATAAAATGTTATGACACGTAGATCGGCCTCTTTCACCGTTTGGTGGCCGGTTTGTCGACCGGAAGTCATGTGTTACAACACAACTAATAATGCATGCAGTTTCAACTGCGCATTGTGTTACTGAGTTGAAGCAAATTAATAGCAAAAACTTTCAACCAATATTAATCAAAGGCGGTTTCTAGACCAGGATGAGTTTTTAAACCATGACAGGTTTTCTAAACCATGATGGGTTTTAAAGCATGATAGGATTTCCAAACCGAAGAGTTTCTATTAAGGGTATTAAGGGTAACTATATTGAGGTTTTCTAAGCCATAATGTGGTTTCTATACATGAAGGGTAGGGTTTCTATGCCATGAACAGGGGCGTATCCAGGAATTAGCGAAGGGGGTGCTGGAATCTGGATTAAACTTTGACAACCAAAAAAAAAATCCTCACAGTAAGGTATATTCCTTTTCCATTGTAGGGGTGCTCATCTCTACTGAAAGGGAAGTGGTGGTGGGGGGGGGGTGGGTTGGACCACCTTGAGACTCAGACTGTCACAAACCTTAATATTATTTGTTTCTGCCTCCAAAGGGGGTGATCGAGCACCCTGAGCGCCCCCTACGCCACTGATGAAGGAGGTGCATAAGCCTTGGTATTGTTTCTAAACTATGATGTGTTTCTAAATCACCGTGATTCGTGACGAAGCGTTTCTAGACCATAAATGGGTTTCTAAAGCATGGTAAGGTTTCTAAACCATGATAAACTATGATAGTTTCTAAATATTGAGGGTTTCTAAACCATGATAAGTTTCTAGCCCATGACGGAATGGTTGCACTTTTGTATTCTTAGGTTTGTTGTATTTTTAAGATATACAATGTGCATGTCTGATTAAGTTGTATTTTGTGTAATCCTCATCTAAAATAGATCATGACAAAAGTTTTTTTATGTGTTTGTGAGCAGTTTTCTTTATCATGATAAAATAAAATTTTCGAGATGTCATCATCCCGTATTTGTACAGTTCTTTCGAATTAATTGATGGAGACTATTTTTTTGATGAGCGGTGGAGGGGGAGGGATGCGTACGCGCCCTCCGCACTCAATCGGTACAAGCCTGTGATACTTTTTAAATTTATTATTATTTTTTTAATTACAGATGAAAGCTCCAATACTCTACGTTTTGATGTTTTTTGCCCTTGTTCAATTGTCATCGCAATCCAACTCATCACTTGAATACAGCATCCATCCGGATAAGTTTATTCACGTTACCGAAGGAAAATTTGCTACGATTTATATAAACGTCACAGATATTGAGCAAAACGTCACTATTTCTGTTGAAAATATGAACGAAGACGTATTCCACGTGTTAGATATTCCCGATGATCCATCAGCATCGTCGTATGTAGATGGTGGTAACATAACAGTTCTTGGTATAAAACTTGGTGTCGGGAAAATTAACATCCTGTTTATGTTCCCCGATAGAGAGTTTAAAGTTAGTTACGTGGTCAAGGTGCTGCGTAAAGCCAGCGTGCTTGATGTTGCGTTCACTTACGCGTTACTCAGTTGGATGATAATATCATACGTCACAATGGGTACCAAAATGGATCTTGGGATAATATGGGGAAAATTACGACGACCGTATGCCGTGGTTACCGGGATTATATGCCAGTTTGCAATAATGCCACTGTTAGCATTCATCATTTCTAAAATTATTTCGTTGGAGAACGAGGAAGCTGTTGGATTGTTGATCGACGGTTCTTGCCCTGGTGGATGGCTTAGTAACGTGTTTACATTACTACTGGATTGTGACTTTGTCCTCAGCCTAACTATGACATTTTGCTCAAGTATTTTAGCGCTGGGAATGATGCCGTTGAATATGTTGATCTATACAAAACCGTTTGTCGAAGATGGCCAAGCTTTAGAAACCCCATTTGGAGGAATTACTATGCAACTTGGTCTGATGCTTATCCCAGTCGGTATTGGTATAATAATTTTATATAAATTTCCCAAACTTGCTGACCTCTGTGTGAAATTACTAAAACCATTTGCATTTGGTTTGATAGTGATAGCGTTTAGTTTGGGAGTTCCTTCTCAGATGTTCGTGTTTACTTCATCCTGGCGGGTTTACATCGCAGCCACCGTTTTCCCGCTCGTTGGCGGCATAACAGGTTTTACCATTGCTACAATAACTAAAAGAAAAACTCCAGAAGCACTCACCATTGCCTTTGAAACTGGTGTGCAAAATAGTCTGCTTGCGACCACGATGGCAAAACTCTCGTATCCTCAGCCCGAAGCTGACCTAGTTTGTAGAGTCCCTCTCCTGATCGCAATTTTAACAATGATAGAAGGAACAATTATTGTTTTTATTTATGTCGGAGGCAAACGTCTGTCAAGAGGAGTCTACGAACCTGTTAACGACGAACATAATGAAATTAAACAAAAGGAAACTGAAGAAAACGGCGGACGTAACGGATGGACAAAGCTGACGCAAGTAACGGAGAATAATAGGAAGATATATATTGGAGATGATGTTTCGAGTGATGACCATGATTTGACAGGTGGAGGAGGCGACGAGGAGAATCCTGCTCCAGATGATTCAACTAAGCCTATAAAAGAACAAATTTAAACCGATTATTTTCAAATATAATGGTGCTTCATAGCCAGACATCAATGCGCAGCATTAATAGGCCGTTTTCTTCGAAATACGTTAACATTAACTTTAACGAATTACGTCATCATTTACTCATATGTGGATGGAGTTGCGTTAACAATTACGCTAATTTTCAGATTTATCGTGCTCTGTAGAACGTTAGTAACGTTTGCGCATGAGCATTTCGATTTGTTTACAAAGGGGTGGAGCTTGGCTATGCTAGGTTACTGTTAACGTTAACGTCTTTCGGCGAAAACTACCGTATCTAATGATCCGGATTTACCGACCGTCTGTTAAGTGCGTATTCGGAAAGGCGGGCCTGAAATTGTGGACGCTCCTATTGGTTAATTTGCACGCGCCCGTTCTGCCTTTCTTCATATTGCTGTACACTCGCATATAACTTTGTGCCTCTTCGTGCCATCGTGGTGTCATGGCGTTGCTTAGAGAAGGTCCGATTCAAAGACCCGTCATTTGCCGGGTAAAATCTGAATGTGATTACCTGGCCTGGGATAGCAGCAACTGACACGACGTGACGATCATACGTATATAAAATGAGTCCGTTGAAGAGAGTCCGTCCAAGCGCTTCGTATACTTATAGTGAAGCGTTATATAAATATAAAGTACAATACTTATAATTTCCATTTGTGTCTATGCATTATGAATTATCTTACCAATGATGTATATACCGCTAAATATTAGGCCTACGTAGAGATTGTCGATTTTATTTAAGCATTACATTTTGTATGAATTTTTTAAAATTGTATTTATTGCAAAACACTATAACTGTTGTAAAAACAGATTACCTATAGAATTATATTATAACTCAATGAAATGTACGCTGTGATTCTCGGATCTTCCACAATGCAGTAATACTATGTACTAGCTGCATGGCTGTCAATTAAACAGCGCCATCTACTGGTGTGCGAACATGAAATTTGTCGACACTGTGTTCCTCCCTGAAATTTTCAAATTGTTCTGTTCCAAAACTGAGTAACATGCTGGTTTAGTGAGAACATGTTCCACCCTCTTACAAGCCTAATATTTGAAATGTCACTTTGAGATTTAATAACATTTTAAAAATAAACTATAAAACATTTAAAAGTTACCTCGCTGTTAAAATCGAGGAGGCGTGGGTTGTGGGTATGTTTAATGATAAGTTTTTTTTGTTTGATACTGTGCCCTACACATTTTTGGCGTGTCATGGAAAAAACCACCAAGTCTTTGCAAAATTTAAAAATGGAGTTAATATCAAACCATATTACACTTACTGTAAGGTTTATATAGAGAGTCAATTATCCAAATCTGACATCTATAACCAAAGTTATAGCAAAATAGACAAAAGTTTCCTTTATATTTCCTATTGTGTGTTTCTCAATAACTTTCTGTTCGACAATTTTTGTGGTGGATTTTCAGTGCCTTGCCTCATTTAGAGGCGAGTTGGTAATTATAAATCGTCATTTCATACAATCAGTGTTAGGTATTGAATTCAATTAATGGATTGAAATGGAAGACAATGGTACAATACATTGACATCAACTGGCACGCTCGATCCCGGTAAAAGGACTTGAAAATTTATTTTCAGAAAATTTTACCTCCTCCGATAATACAGTACCGTGTACTAGAAGTGAACCGCATGTCCTTTAGTCGCGACAGGTAGCCGATTTTCAAGCCGACATGCCAAAATAAATAAAATAAAATAAAACAAAAACAAAACAAAACGTTGTTTAAACACTTCTAAACTTAGCGACGAATCGCAGATTGTATAATTGTATGTACGGTATTTACAATGGACCCCGGTCAGGTGCATGTGTTGTTCCGGCACTGGGTCGTTATGGCCGTTGAAAAAAATAGGCCTCCTATACCCTAAATAGGCATACGGTTATAAGATCAGTCTTAATTACTGTAGTTTAAATTAAGAAAAACTAACACTAAAAGGAAGTACTGGGTACGGGGTATTTTACTAGCAGACTGTATAGCCTATCACAAAGAGCCTATGCCCTATAGAGGGCAATAAACAACAATCAATATGCATACAGCTGTATAATAATTACCAAATATGTTTTAAACTGCAACTTACTAAATAACTTGATCTTACTGTATATAAATTTTTATTTTTACACTAGCAGAATAACATTATGCACGTTTCTTATAATAAACATATATTTTAGTTAAGTAAAATTATGGTTTAATTTTCTTGACACCTTGAATCGAAATAAAGGATTTTTTTTTAATCTATGCGTACAGAATTTCATCTAGTTGTTGATAAGTTTAGTTTGAATCATATCCATCAATGAGCTCACTCGCAGGATGACGATGCGTCATGCTTTCTGGCTGCAGTGTGGCTTAATTACCTTTGCCTCATTGAAGTTGGGAGAGGGTATTGAAATGAGTTCCGTCTATCTGTGTGTCTGTCTGCATCCATATCTCAAAAACAATTGAGCCGATTAACTTCAAATTTTCAGATAATGTCGGAACCAACCGTATCTAGGACCTCCCGAGGTTTGGTGCTGATCCGCCTTACCACATGAATTCCGGATTCTAATATATTTTATTTTGTATCTACTGCCATCTCTGTCTGGGTGACAAGAAAGTCACAAATTGACGCGAATATCCTTAAAGAGGTATTATCGCTCCAAAAGTGACAAGAAATGGATTTTTAAAAATAACTAGCTAATGGCTGAAACCCTTTTTATTATTTTCTATCTCTAGGAAACATTTCTTAAATACTGTAGGTCCGACGCTAATTTCTATTCGCAAGTTGTTTTAATAGCTTTCGAATAGAAATGAGCGTAGGACCTATTTAAAACTAAAATAAATTACTTGTTATTTTTCTGGTGACAATAAAATGATTTTGAAGAATACTGTGTTTTAAATTAAAACTTTCTAAATGTGTGTACAAAAGTGATTGTTTTACCGCACCTGATCCCCCGCGGCTATCTTTTTCTATGGACACATTTATAATAAACTTCAGATCTTTCTACAGACATTTAGGGGAAGGTTCTTCAAACTATTCAAAATATTCTCAAAAGACATGTAAAATGTAACGGAAAATATGCAAATTAGAAAAAATTACCTATTATCTTTTCTTGTTTTAAGAGTAAATTTTTTCTAGGTTGACAAACTTTCGTTCACACCATCTCTTGGATTTTGCTCAAAGTTCTGGAGG
>JAOTQE010054381.1:0-15245 GCA_025631205.1 Nesometra sesokonis
ACAAGCCTTAACGCCATTTGCATTGCCCCTGAGATATGGAACAATATGGACACTAATCTAAAGCAGTCTTCTTCCTTAATTAGTTTTAAAAAAAATTAAAGATCACTATTAAGTACTTACTAAGATATCACATGACTTCATAAAGTATGTATCTATTTTTTTTTCTTCCTGGTTCTTAAAATTTTATCCAAACCTTTCTGCCACTGTTGAGATCTTGTCAACAATGGATTGTCCTGGCGGTACGATATGGTACGCCTTATTTTTTTTATTTATTTGTTTTTTTCTCTCTCCTATCCCCGTTATTTATCATGGTCAACTATGTAATATATTCAATATCTTAACTACTTACATATGATCAATAAATGATATTTTTATTGTATACCTATTTATTTATTTATTTTAGATATTTATTTATTTATTCATTCGTTTTATTTATTTTTATTTATTTATTTCCTGTTAATTGAGAAATAAATTACATGTTTATAACGTCAACATTTTGGCCAATTTAAAATAACTTCTGACTTCTTCAATTAAAGGTGTATTATTTCTTCGTCAGGCGTCAATTAAAGTAAACAATGACTATATTGGCTGGTGGCCCTGTATTAACTAAATGCTCAATAACTCTTCGTCAGGCGATGCCGCATCCTGATATCTCAATAGAAGTACATCATCATTATCATCCACGTCGGATTCACTAGTTACTTACTCAATTCGGAGTGATGATTTAAACCATCCCAGATGTCCTCTTTAAGTTTCTTGAATAAATCAACTAAGTGAAAAAGTTTTAAAAAATCAGTAAATTGGTCCTTAAACAACTCCCAAATGCTATTTCATATTTTGAAAGTATATGGGTTGTAGATATGATTTTATAAAGTATAATGCCTGATCAGACATTGTGACATCATATTTCCATTGAAATTGAAAAATATAGGATTATTTATAAAAATAACAATATTTATTTTGGAAATATCTCAAGAAATCCATCAAAGGTGACGTCATATAAGTACTATTGGTTTTTACATTGCATGTTACTTCAGATAAAGGTTAAATGCAGTCTATCCTTATTACCCTTGTACGTATCATAATCTATATTATACTATTTTTCAATCACCAAACATCAATTTCTAATAAAATTAGAACATTATTCGGGCTATTTCGACAAAGGTTTACTCCCCCGCCCCCAATTTTATTTTATATTCTGAAAGCATATGAATTACATATATTTTATAAATCATAATTGCTGATTATTATAACGGTATAATACTACCATTTAAAATAAAAATTGAATTTTTCAATGTTCACTTGAAGGGGGTGACAGAAAAGTGTATTTTTTAATTTTAGTTTTGTTCTAATAAAAGTAAAAATAGTAAAACATACCAAAAACCAGAAACAGTATTGAAAAGTTGATCAACAGAAGAATAATTGGTGTAATGTCATGTAGAAATGTAATGGTGTCATCTGCCGTGTACAGAGTGCCATCTAAATCAACAATTGCGCCAACCGACAGGTTAACAATGATGAAGCACAGTGTCAACAATTTAAACCTCTGATCTGATTTATTCTTCATTGGCTCGAGATAAAGATGTAATGCAATAAGTATAACTGTGATAAAGAGTGAGTATGACATGTTGGAAGCTTGGTCGTCTTTAAAATTTGCAATAAGTGCGAGGACAGATTTGTTGTACATCTCAAACACTTCCCAGTACCAAAATTTGCTACTGTACTGTCGACAGAAAAACATCAATCCCAAAGTATCTGATTGACCAACGTCAGTATTGCTTTCAGATTCATGACGTTTATATTTATAATACAATGCAAGAACAACGATGAGAGGAAAGCCAACAACATAGATTAAAGAAAAATACACAATGTTCTTGTGGATGTTATACACTGCACCATCGTCTTCATCAACATTAATGGAGTAGTCTGAAGTAAGTATCGAAATATCTTTGCTTCCATTTGCTGTAACATCAAATTTACGGATTGACCATGGACCAACTGCCATAATGTTCGAGCAAGTGTTTGCGTAGGTCAAGTAAAGCATCATTATTGTGACTGACACAAATTTATCTTTTACATTATGCACTGATTGATCACCTTTGTATCTGTATAAAATACTTTGAAGACAGAAGGTCACAAATGTCAATATAACAATCAAAAGAGGCGTCGTGATTGCAATGTAGAGAAGAGTATATGCATTCCATGTACCTGGAAATATACATTTTGGACTCAGAATGTTGATGTAACGAATAATGTCCAGATATTGAAGACTTTGTCCAACTGATTGGAAATCATCTGGCCAATGAACTTCATTCACTTCCGATAGTATACCAAGAATTTGATAGAAATTAATAGTGATCTTTATATGAGTTATAAAGGAACTCATTGGTATTCCATTTCGTCTTCCTCGTTTATCAAGTTTCCAGACCACATATCCGATAAAAAATAGGAAAATTGTGATTATAATAAAAACAGTTATAATAACAGCTATGTGCTGACACTTATAACATTCGTTGAATAACTCGTAGTAACTATGGTTACATGCAGCACATAACCAACCGGAATAACCGTCAGAACATTTACCACGGATGCCGCCGCCCTCACAGCTTTTGTTGCGAGGACAGCTATATACAGCCGGTAACTGACCGAAGTATTTTGTAGTGAGTAACTCATTGGGATCATAAAACCTATTGTCTTTCATTTCCGACACAAAACGCTCATAATCATTTACATTTCCTGCATCACCTATAGCACTCCAAGACCACCAATAACCTTGAATTAGACGCTGAACGCCCTCTGTACAATTAACGCCTACTGGACATGGTTTACATAAACCGTAGCGTTCAGTCCGATGGAAATTATCAAGACAATCGCAACCATTTAGATTTGCTTGTCTATCCGTCTTTGTTCCTGTTGGGCACGTTTGACAATCAGCAACAGAGCGACCACCAGGACTAGGTGAGAAACTTCCAATTGGACATCTTTTACAGTTGGCGGTGTAGTCACCAAAATTAACATATCCTATTTGATCCTGATAAAAACCACCTGAAAAAATATAATATTTATGGCATTATTAAACTTAACCAATTGACATAATGAATTTAGACTTGTAGCACCTTTGTGTTATATCCGTCCAGTTCTAACGTAGAACAAGTTTAAAAGACGAATAGGCCTATCCTTTTAATTGGTTAATTATATCTCTAGCAAAATGAGTATTCAGGACAGATGATACACAAACAATCTGTAACACCAAGCTAATGTTTAATTTTGTCTATACGTTTATTCTTTTAACTTCCGAAGATCAATTTCAGCCTTAAATCAGATTACTTCGTATATACATACAAGCTGTCAAATCTTTACAAAGACCTCCTCTGTGATGAATTTCCTGATTCTAGAGGCTATGGAGGGCGACGAAGGCCCAAGGTCGTCAACATCTAGCTTACCAATAATTGTCTGAAGAAGGCTCGTAGTAATAATTCAGTGAAAAGAGATCCATAT
Organism: Nesometra sesokonis; assembly: GCA_025631205.1. Classification (NCBI taxonomy): domain Eukaryota; kingdom Metazoa; phylum Echinodermata; class Crinoidea; order Comatulida; family Antedonidae; genus Nesometra; species Nesometra sesokonis. The sequence continues at coordinate 3,499 of JAOTQE010054381.1, forward strand.
GATTCGTTGGTTTATTTAAAGAAATTACAAGTTAATCAGAACAAGATGAAAATATTTAATACTTCGTGCAGTTACTATATGTTTGGAATAAATGAAGGCATACTAAACGTTGAGTAATACGCAATGTAGTGAACGCATAATTATGAGTCGAATTTGGAAGCATAAACATATAATCAATTTACTTTATGTTGAGTGATATGGGGAAAATATTCACTTCATTGGTAGCAACTAAGAAAAATTATACGACATTCGACAACCACACTAAATAAGGAACATTCAATTATAAAACCGATGCAACGGATAAGCAAGGTAGAAACTTTTCAGGCACATCTTTAGACTCAACAAATGTATTCTATCTAATAAAGCAATAAACTACTATTCCGAACACACATGACATTTAAATGATCGTGATGAACTACATTGCCTTAACATTTCAAACGACCTTAAAAACTTCACAAAAGGATACATCATCTAATTTACACTAACACCAATGCTTAAATAAAAATAAAATATTGCCTTTATATTTATTTATATTCCCTGTTGTTTATTTGCTTATTTTTGTGTAAATGGTGTTTTTTTTTATGATCAACCAAATAAAAAACATAAGAGTGGACTTATAGTACGTTTCAAAACCTGTCAGGTTTCATTGTCAACTGTCGTGTCATCTGAAGTGTAGAATTCCACGACGATGTTTGTGAACAGCGACACCATTCGATCAAATTGGACGTGTCCCTCCTTCTCTTTCATTAGCAGCTGATCAAAGATGTGGGACAGTTCATGGGCCCCTTCATCCCTGTTTATGATGTTATCAGACCTCTGTCTGTTGATGGATTATTTGATTTGTCTCTTTTTTGCATTAGCCTCCTTTCCAAGATTACAGCATTCCAATCTATGATATGATTATGTTGTAATGCATGATCTGTTACTGCTGATTTATATGTAATTGAAGAGGTAGATAGACGTTGTGCCCTAGTTAGAATCCCTTTCGTGTTATTTTCGGTGTCAGTACGATGTTCCTTGATACGTGTTGTAAGTGCTCTCCCTGTTTCCACTATGTATACTTGTGGACAGTGTCGACAGCTTAGTTGGTATATGCACCCGCAAACATGATCTTTTTTGATGCGGTCTTTGCGGTCGGAGTTTGTTGGTCGGGATGAAGAACGTGTTGATGTTATTTTGGTGTAGTGTTCCTTTGATGCGTTCAGATAATCATTTAATGTGTGGGATACCTACACTGCATTTCAACTTTCCAGTGTTGTCCTGCTGTTTAGGTTGGTGTTCTTTAATTTCTTGTTGCCTGGTTCGATTTTGTTCAACTCTTTTGAAAGACCAGTCTGGATACTCGCACTGTCTAGAGCTTGATGGGTAACTTGCATCCCTTGTTTTCGTCCTTATGTTAACACTAGGTTTTCACACCTACCCACGAGCGTGTTAATAACACTTAGTTTGTGTTGTAATGGGTGATGTGACTTGAAGTGTAGGTACTGGTTTGTGGAAGCAGGTTTTCTGTAGACAACTGATGTTAGTGATCCGTTGCTTTGTAGTGTTATGAGAAGGTGTTCTGGTGTAAAGCGATACCACGTTGAAGGACACTACTGTTTCATTTGATGTTACAATGTTTTCTCACACGGAATCAGAATAAAATCTGTACCATACGAATTGATTTTAATATTTCAATTTCAGTAAACATTGAACTATTTACAAATAAGTGAATAACGAGAAAAACATTGCCTTTATCGTTCGTGTGTGTGTGTGCGTGTTTCCAGATGTCCTGCGAAATGGCGTTGTACCCGGCGTTGAAGTTCTTGTTACGCAGTCCAACTGTCCATTGTGATATTTGACAAATGAGTTATTTTTCCCAATTGAGTGGTTGAATTCAGTTTCCAGTTCAATACTGCTACGAGTGTTCACAATTAAATAAAGATTTCTACGGTAGAGACTAACGTTAAAAGTTCACGAAGAAACATAAAGACACCGTCCGTGACGAGAACCAAACTAGATCTGTGTTCGCAATCTCCACACATTTCCTTTTATATGCGGAATCCGACATCAGCATACAGGTGAAACGCGTTGTTGATGATTACAATGTCTAGGACACACACTGTATTGTTGTATTGTTATTATAGGCCCGGTTCTTTACAGTTCCAGTATTTACAACCCAATCTTAATAATTACGAGCATGTAACACCCCCTTCCTACAAAAAAGAAAATACCTCTGGGATTTTTGTCGTTCATGGATATCAACACATCTGACAGTCCGAGAATTGCTAACTATAAATATAGGTACAAAACATTTTTTTCGTTTTCCAATTTTTAATTCCAACAATATAATATTAAACAACTATACAAAGTGTTTTATACCAAACGCATTTCAATAAACCGCCAGATTGCTGCAGTAAATCGATTATATATCAATACAGTATACCGTATTACTTTAGCATAATCAAAGAATCAGGTTACCACGGTTGTTTAAAGATAATGAGGTAAATTTTATGTATATAATAACATTACCATTAGAAATGCAATACAACACTATTAAATATCAAGTACAGTAATCAACTATATACACATCACATATCAGAATAGCAATATAATGGTACATTATTGTTATTATTATTATTATTGAGGCAATACTATTCACACCAATATCAAGGAAAATATACACTTAAACCCTTGACAAACATCTGCTAACACGTTCTCTTTTCCTTTAATGTGATGAATTTCTATGTTATATACTTGAAGGAGCCCATCTCATAAGTTTTTACTAAATTTTCTCATTTTCAACACATACGCTAAAGGATCATGGTCAGAGTATACATGAACAGTATAACATATATATATATATCAAAATGCTTAAGGACAAGGATTAAGGCCAGTGTTTCCTTATCAATAGTAGAATAATTAACTTGACTTTTAGTTATTATTTTTAGAAAAGTAGGCAACCGGTTGATCAATACCATCAACACTTTCCTGGAGAAGAACACCGCCACATCTTATGTCACTAACATCAACTTGAATTTTAAAAGGTTTATTAAAATCAGGCGCTACTAGAACTGGTGAATTCATGAGTATATTCTTGATTTTCTGAAAGGCACCTGACATTGAGTAGACCACGCGAATTGTGTATCTTTCTTTAATAAAGCAGTAACTGGCTGAGCAATGTCGGAAAAATTTGGGTAGAATCTACGATAAAAACCGGTCATGCCCAGAAACATCATAAGTTCCCGTTTCTTAGTAGGCTGAGGAAATTTATCAACTGCCTCAACTTTTGCTCGAATAGGCCTGACATGACCACATCCCACAATGTAACCTAAATAAGTCACAGAAGCTTTACAAAATTGTGATTTGACCAAATTAACGGTAAGATTTGCTTTAGATAATTTATCAAATAAAACATAAATTTGATGGACATGATCTTGCCACGTATCTGAATAAACAACAATATCATCAATATAAGCAGTACAATTTGGAACATCTTGAACAATCCGATTAATCATTCGCTGAAACGTAGCCGGGGCATTTTTAACCCAAAAGCCATAACTTTATACTGATATAGGCCATCCGGGGTGCACAAAGCAGAGATCTGTCTGTTAAAGGAACACCCCAACCTTAGCAAATCAAAAATACTGACAAATTTGGAATTCCCAATAGTATCGATACAATCTTCCAATCGGGGAAAGGGATAACTATCAGTAATAGACTATTGATTTATTTTACAAAAATCTGTCACGAAGCGATATGAGCAATTAGGCTTCGGAACTAGAATACACGGTGAAGCCCAAGCACTTTGACAAGGCTCAATAAAATCATGTGTTAATAAATAATCAATTCAATATAATTGTCTCATTCTGTTTATCAGGATCCAGATGATCTAACTTACTCTTAAGATTTTTAAGAACATCAGAATTTTCCAACTTAACTGGACAATAATCAAGTGGGTCATCCAAAGACGGGTCATCTGGAGGTAGAGGATCAATTTGAGATGGAAGGTTAATTTGATTATCAGGCGGCCTATGGTGTGAGATGGCAGCTTGTGGAGTTGTACAAGAATCCCGTTCATAATATACTTTGATCATGTTCACATGACATAATTGTTGTGCCTTACGGCGATCAGGAGTTGTTACAATATAATTCAATGCATTAATTTTCTTATCAATAACATATGAGGCGTGACACGGCAAAACCACCAAGTTGTAGGAAAATTGAAAATTGGGTTAATGTTGAAACCATATTAAACTTTTTACAAGCTTTAGAATGAGGGGTCAGTTACCAAAATCGGACATCTATAACTGAAGTTACTGGACAAAATACACACAAATTTCCTTTGTATTTGTTTATATTTCCTGTTGTTTATTTGCTTATTTCTCAATAACTTCCTGTGCGACAACTTGGTGGGTTTGCCATGACTAGCCTTATATGGACCTTGGTATCTTGCCTGCAAGTGAGAACCTACAATAGGAAAGAGGACCAGTACTTTTTCCCCGACATTGAAGTGCCTAGTATTTGCTTTTTTGTTATATTGGAATTTCATTCGAACTTGACTAAACTTCAAATTTGCACGCGCTAACTCATTAGCTTTCTGCAGTCTAGCACGAAGATCAGCTACATGGTTCAACACACTAGTGGGGTGTGGACTTGTTTTCGCCTTCCAGTTTTCTTCTAACAATTGTAAAGGGCCTCTAACATCATGTCCAAATATTAACTGAAAGGGACTAAACCCAAGGGATTCTTGTAAAGTCTCTCTTGCAGCAAATAATACAAATGGAATACCTTCATCCCAGTCAAGCTTGGTATCAAAACAATAACCACGTAGCATAGATTTTAGAGTTTGGTGCCAACGCTCGAGGGCGCCTTGAGACTGAGGATGATTAGCACTCGATAAAACCTGTTCAATACCTATTTCAAACATAGCATGTTGAAATAAATTAGATGTAAAATTGCTATCTTGACTGCACTTGTTTGGGCAGTCCTACCAGAGTGAACAATTTAGTCAAATGTTTAACAATTGTGTGCGATTTACTGTTACGTAATGGAATTGCTTCAGGAAATCTAGTAGAAGCGCACATTATGGTTATTAAATATTGATTTCCTGATTTTGTTTTAGGTAGTGGACCTACACAATCTATAATAACTTTAGTGAAGGGTTCCTCAACTACTGGAATAGGCTTCAAGTGAGTCGGGAGAATAATTAGATTTGGTTTACCTGTCATTTGACACGTATGACATGTTTTACAATATGCTTTGACATTATTATGCAAAGCAGGCCACAGGAAAAGGCACTAAATGGGCTATCATTGGCCACTTTCAAGATTTCATTACGATACACCCGTGGGATGGCAATTTGGTGGACAATTCGCCACTTCTCATCAGAATTTGCATCAATGGGCGTATATTTTCGCATCAAAATGCCTTTTATCAACATAGATACAATTGGCTACATTCTGTGCGTCTGTATATAAAATTGTCCTATCACAGACATTTGATAAGTCAGAGTCCTTACTTTGTTCAGTTATCAACTTTGATGAACTTAAAGGCTCCGCATTAATGTCAACATTTAATTTCCGTGTCATAGCACGGGTAACAGCACACTGTGGAAAATATTCTTATCAGAATCATCAATGTCATAAATATCAGGGGTTTTAACCACAACAGGGTCTGGAAAAACTTTACCGCCGGAAATCATTGCCCAAGAGCAGGTGCACCCCTTCAATAGGTAATTCTGGTATGAGACCCACAACAACACTACCAGTGACCAACTCTGATGTCAAATGAATATTATGCAATGGTGCTGAAAACGAACCCATGTTAGCACCACACAACAGCGCATCTTTTCCAGTTTAAGAATTGTCATTAAATGGCAAAATATTGGACAACAAAACAGAAGTTGAGCAGCCTGTATCACGTGCAATTTTAATTCTAACATGAGATTCCCCATCAATAGAAATATGACCTTCAATCACAAATGGTCGTATGTCATCACTAACTTCCTTAATGAAACGTGAGACACCATAGAAAATGGTGCCTATGCTGTCAACAATCGGGCGTACAGGATTGGTTTGTGTAGTTTTGGAAGGCAGTAGAGGCGTTCCCATGAACTGTCCCACATCTACGATCAGCTGCTATTGAAAGAGGAGGGGGCACATCCGATTGGATCGAATGGTGGCGCTGTTCACAAACATCGTGGAATTCCACACTCCAGATGACACGCCAAGTTGACAATGAAACCTGACAGATTTCGAAACGTACTGTAAGTCCACTGTTACTTATGTTTTTTATTTTGGTTGATCAAAAAGAAAAACACCATATACACTTAAAATCGACAACCAGAGCAAATTTTTACAACAATGCTTATTTTTCAATAACTTTCTGTGAGACAACATGGTGGTCTTGACATGACTTGCCCCATATAAGAATTCACACAGGACTGACTTAAACATTATTAGCAGGGCCAGCGGAAGCATTATAAAAGTGATCAGACAAACATAGAGAGTCCACATACTACATTACATTTACTACAAACGCCTGACCAGTAGGACTGCTTCCGCTGGCCTTGATTAGCAAAGCAAACCGAGACAAGAAAGTGATGACGAACTAGAAGTAAAGGAAGTTCATTTACCTGGAGGGCATGCATTACAACCATTATAATAGTCTTTGTTTATATTTCCATAATATCCCTGTTTACACGGTGTGTATATATTTCCATCACGATTCATACCAATAAATCTATTTTTTCCACTGCCCATCGAATCTTGAATGAGCAAGTTGTCATATACAATATCAGTAGTGTTTGTCACACAGTAACTGCAAGAAAAGAAATGTTTACATTATTGTTTGCTGCGTAGTCCTGTACACCAACACAAAGCCAAAAACAATAGTTGTATTGCCATTTTGGCCACACTTTTGAATTGTTGGTAGGTTGATAATTTTCTTTGTTTAGGGATATCCTAGACCTACCTAAATTTTCATGAAAACAAAAACAATAAAACATACAGATTGCTACATCCGGTAAATATAGACGGAAATAAAGCAAAAACTAAGGTAGTATGGGCTGAGAGGGTACCCGTATGCATGAGAGGTCTGGCTAAGTTACCCTTCATAATTATTATTAAAGTACACTATTGGCCACATCAAAAAGTATGGGTAGACATTTTGTAACCCGAAAATAAGAGAATATTACCCCTGTTACACTGCAAAACGAAAAACAATTCCGGGATTTGATATTTGTTCATATTTACTGTTGTTTATTTGCTTATTTCTCAATAACTTCCTGTGCGACAACTTGGTGGTTTTTCCACGACTAGCCTCATATACATGATTTATTTTTAGTTAAATACGAAATTGAAAATTATGATTTTTTTAAAGTTTTTTGGATTAATAACTGCTATTCCTTGACGTTGGAACCAGTTTGACTTTCATGATGACCCTAACGAAAATGATCATGCTTTTAATCTTATCGATCGAACTAGTAAATTGTGTCGTTTGGTTTATCCAAGGATTGTTTCCATTATTGTAGAACCTCCTGTAGCTTGCCAAAGCTGGGACCTCCTATTTAATTTTAAACCTGAAAAATGGAAAATGACATTCAAAACAATTCTATTCAGTTAAGCAAAAATACAATATTTTCAATATAAATTTATTAATCGCATTCTAGCAACTAATAAACTTCTATTTAAAATGGGTATTTCTGATACTGAACTGTGTACTTTTTGTAATGCTGAACCTGAAACTATTGAACACTTATGTTGGTCTTGTCCTGAGACTTCCCAATTTATTTTAAACTGCGAACAAATTTTATTTGGAAGGCAGTTTCTATTTCAAGAGAAGTTTTCTTTTTTGGTGAGCTACAGGAAACTTACAATCCTATCAATTTTTTTCTTTTTTTATTGTAAATATTATATTTTTAGATGTAAATTCAACGGGGTATATAGCCAGACCCTAATGCCTTCTTCAATAGTATGAAATTCACTTTGTAGGTTGACAAATATATTGCATCGGGAAAGAACGCCTCAAATAACCGTAAAAAGAACTTCAGAGTTCTGGATCTGTTTGCATGTATGACATAGACATTTACGTTTGTACGGTGCATGTATTTATATGTGTATACACAGGTATACTGTGCCATACATGTATACTACTAAAAACATCATGTAAAGTATATAGATAGAACTTGCATTGTACTATGTAATTTGTGCAGTTGTGCATCTTATAGTCAGGGAGTAAAGTGTCATAAAATAGGGTCCCGTGTGCATTTTATGATGAAATTTGGCAACCTGTCTAGATACCTTAAGTGGGTCAAAATAAACACAAAAAAGCTTGTTGCCCAAGCTGTAACCCCGTGGGGGGTCTTTTATGAGCTGTTTCAAAATGGCCACCCAAAATATTCAAATGGCCTATATCTTAGACCACTAGTCGCAGTAAGTTAATTTTGGTGTCAGATTGTTCACAATGTACATATTTCTATTTGCTCTAATGGGACATTTTGCAAAAAAATGACCGGAAGTGCCATTTCTGGCACTTTGACATTTTTGACCTGGTCTTGCCATATCTCAATAACGATTGGTCATAGAAGCATAAAATTTGGCTTAAATTGTTCAGAATATATAAGTTTATATTTGCTCCAAAACAATATTTTGGTCAAAAGTTTTCAGGAGTGACCTTATTGACCTTTGACCTGACATTTTCATATTTCAATAACGACTGGTCATAGAAACATAAAAATGGGCTTAAATTATTCAGAATATATAAGTTTATATTTGCTCTTGTACAATGTTTTGTCCAGAAGTGACCTTATTGACCTTTGACCTGGTATTTTGATCTATCAATAACGACTGGGCTTAGAAACATAAGAATGGGCTTAAACTGTTCAGAATATATACGTTTATATTTGCTATAATACAATATTGTTCCCAAAACGGACTAGGAGTGGCCTTATTGACCTTTGACCTGGTATTTTCATATCAATAACGACTGGTCATAGAAACATAATATTGGGCTTAAATTGTTCAGAACATATAAATTTATATTTGTTCGAATACGATGCTTTGTTCAAAAGTAATCAGTGACCTTAATGAACTTTGACCGGGTACTTTAATATCTAAAAAAATGACTGATTATAAAAACAAGATTGTGCTTAAATTTTTGACAATGAACTTTTTTATATTTGAGCTAATTGACTTTATTAACCTTTGATCTGGCCTTTTCGTATATTATAGGAACATTGGATTGGGACATTGCATTCATTCTATTTAAATAGTTTGTCAAAAATATGTTACTTTTTGACAAGGTCAATATTTAGGGCTTTCATTCATTTTTTTTCAATTAGTCTTCCTTTCAGTGTTTATTTAGTTTAACAGAAGCGAATTGAGACTTGGGCATAATGTGCTATATTAATTTTCAGTATATTACATTATAAAACAATTTACATGAAATAATGAAAATAGCTAGAACTTATTTTGCCAAATTACACTTTAGTATAAATACAAATATTTTTTATTAATATTTAATGATAATATTGATATTTATGGACTAAAATATCTAAATAACCGGCAAAATATATGAACTTTCTTGTAAAAAGGAAATTCATTTTGACCGTAAATTAACATTTGAAATAAATGCATATATATTTTTGTAATTATACACCACTTATTCTGCATACCATGTGTTTTCCTTAGTCTCTAATTGTTACTGCTCCATTATTTTTCTTCGTCATATTAGACTACAAGTAGGCTTACTAATGGTTCCTTCTCAATATTTTCCATTAAAACATCCTGATCACACAATAAATTTAAAGTTCTGTGAAATGAAAGTGTTGCGATTATGTAAGATGCGTATGTTTTGTTTATTGGTTTCCCCACTTAAACTGAAAACAAACTCCAATACCTCATCTTTACTTTGTTAAAAGAGGATTTCATCATTTAAATCCTAAAAAATCTGACTGCTACCACTGCTTGGCACAGTGTTTTACATAGTTCGTGTCTAGTAAGTGATCTATTAGTTAATAAACACGATTTGCAGGCCACGGTAACCAAAAGATATGGAAAGTTGCATTTTTTATTTCAATTATGGTAGTCAGAAGATAACCTGCCTAACATAATTATATAAAAATATTGCTAGATTTTATGAAATAACATTTAATATAAATGTTACATGCATGAATATTTGTATGTCAACAATAAAGAAAAAAGAAAAAATATAATTATCACTGGTGCCTTATAATCTACGAAAAATGCTCATCAAAAAAGGATGTGTAAAATTGCCCATATTGTTTTACTTGTTTTATTAAAAAGAACTCTGGCTTTATGTGTAATGTGGTACATCGAGTTGAAGTTGTTACAGAAGGCCTTCCTAAATTTAAACATTTGATATTTACTACATTCTAACCACGGTTTTTTTTTACCATTATTGTTAAGTATTCATTCACCTGATTGCTCCTTTCCAAAAACGTTGATTTTTCCACCAATCGCTTTTCCTCCATTTTTGTTATTCTACAGTCATCTCTTGATATTTCCTCATTTCTTTCTACAGTCTTAACATTTCATCCATTGTTATTTTAGTTAGAGTAGGCTTACTAGATTCTTCCTAGTAAATTCACATTCATCACTATCTCCATTGTAGCACATACCCGTGCAAATAACAACAGCATTGTTTCTTGGATGAGCATTGAGTCATCGTGCACTCACATTTGACAAGAAGGTTACATATTGAAGAACTTATTTAAGGTGATGCAATTGTGCTAGTGAATCCGCGTTTGCCAAGATGAATATGAAGTCTGTAGACATGGCCTACATATATCGGCTGATTTCACAGGTTTATGTGATGAAACCATAAATTAAATTTAATAGTCACTGTAAGTTAAGCCCATTTGTATGTTTTTTATTACCAGTCGTTATATAAAATACTAGGTCAAAGCTCAATAAGATCACTCCTGGTTACTTTTGGACAAAACATTTTATTAGAGCAAATATAAAGTTATATATTGTGAACCATTTAAGCCCATTTTTATGTTTCTATGACCAGTCGTTATTGAGATATGGCAAGACCAGGTCAAAGGTCAAAGTGCCAGAAATGGCATTTCCGTTCATTTTTTTGCAAAATGTCCCGTTAGAGCAAATAGAAATATGTACATTGTAAACAATTTGACACCAAAATTAACTGACTGCGACTAGTGGTTACTGGGATATAGGTCATTTGAATAATTTGGCAGCCATTTTGAAAAAGCACATAAAATACCCACGCGGGGTTACATCTTGTACATTTTTGTGTTTATTTTGACCCACTTAAGGTATCTAGACATGTTGCCAACTTTCATCAAAAATGCACACGGGATACATTTTGCTCCCTGACTATTTTTGTTTCTATTACGGTTTTGAATAAATGTGATGGAAAAAAAATCAATTGAAATGCACTGTTAATCTAAAAGTCGAACATAGTGCACTCAACCTGTATAGTATATTATGCATTATCAATACAAAATGAATCGAAATCCGTTGTAAATCGTGTAATAATAATAATAATAATAACGATAACGATAACAACAACAACAATAATAATAATAATAGTAATAATAATGATGATGATGATGATGATGATGATTAATAGTAATAATAATAAGTATTATTATTATTATTATTATTATTATTATTGAGCGCACATCTCCACTATGACCAGTCATTATTGAGATATGGCAAGACCAGGTCAAAGGTCAAAGTGCCAGAAATGGCATTTCCGTTCATTTTTTTGCAAAATGT